>NCQV01057784.1:7272-19386 GCA_002740545.1 Lophocereus schottii | reverse complement strand
CACTTGTCCAACGGGCAAGATAGACCTTTTTGCCAAGTTAATCTGCAGGCTCGAAACCACTTGAAACAAAGTAAGAATACAACAAAGGTTGATCATCTCCTCACAATCACTATCACAAAATACAATAGTGTCGTTCGCAAAAAAAAGATGTGAGACCTTTAAAGTTGTCATACTTGAGCGATCCACTGAAAACCCAGACATAAGTCCAGCACTAGAAGCTGGCTCAGTCATTCTGGTGAATACCTCCATGATGAGCAAAAACATCAGGGGAGTTAAAGGGTCTCCCTGTGGAAGCCAAAAGGAATCCATTGGTGAACCATTGACAGGAACTGTAAAAGATGAAGAGGAAATCTAGTGGCGATCCAACCAATCCACTTTTCCCCAAAACCCATTCTTTTCATGACATATATCAAAAGGGCCCTGATCACATGATCATAAGCCTTCTCGATATCCAACTTACAGACAGCCCCTGCCTTTGCCGACTAGACCTTGGAATCGATAAGCTCATTTGCTGTAAGCACAACATCAAGAGTCTGACGGCCTCCCACAAAAGCGTTTTGGTTCTCTGAAATAAGAGTTCCAATGACGTTCTTCAACCTTTGAGCTAAAACCTTAGAAAGCAACTTGTAAATGCAACCAACCAAGCTGATAGGTTGGAAGATTGTCATGTTATCAGCATTTACTTTCTAGTAATAAGACCAATACAGGTGGTATTGAGGCTGACAGCAAATTTTCCTGAAGAGAAAAAGTCGCCGAACCTACTCATCAGATCTCCACTAATTGTGGCCTAATTACTCTGAAGGAATGCCATAGTAATACCATCAGATCTAGGAGACGTTTCCCAACTACAATCTAAAAGGGCTTTAGTAACTTCTTCTACACTAAAAGGCATCTTAATAAACTCCTTGTCGAAGTCCTGTAACAAGGGCAGAAGCAAAAACGTTAGGTCTCCATGGCTCAGACTCGGAGAATCGGGATTTTAGAAGCCAAAAATTTCTGACTTCATATCTGGAAGGGTATCGTATCGAACCCATCCACTACAATGGTAGACATAGAATTAAACTTTCTATGCATATTGGCAACCTTATGGAAAAACATGGTATTACGATCTCTCCCCTGAAGCCATTAAGTCATTGACTTTTGTCTCCAAGAGATTTCCTTCATCAAAATAAATTTAGCCCAATCATCCTTCGCAGTTTTTCTCTGTTCCTAGTAAGGCCAAAAAGACCCTCTTTGACATCAAGAGAATTGATAATTCCGTTAAGGTTATGCTTTTGGGTTTTGATGTCTCCAAAAACATCCATATTCCACTTCTTGAGCTTCTCTTTGATAAACTTAAGTTTACTTGCAACAATGAAGCTAGCAAAACCAAAAAACTGTGCCTCTCCCCCCCATTCTTCAATGAGATCAGAGAAACCCTCAAATTCTAACCACGTGTTCTCAAAATCTAAAAGGAATCTTACCCCTTTCTGGCACCGTCGTCTCAAGACAAATAGAAAAGTGATTAGAAAAAGGTCTAGGCAACTTTTTCTGAATCATGTCTGGAAAACACTCCTCCCAATTTGCCAACACAAGAAAGCGGGCTAACCTTGAACGCATTGAAGCATCTCCATTCTTAGACCATGTGAAGTGTTGCCCCCTCCCCTCAAAGGAGGATCCATCAGGGCTAAATAATTGATGAAGTCCCGAAACTCTTTCATTGCGTTAGAAGGACAAACACCTGTGCTTCTTTCATGGTAATGCAAAATCTCATTGAAATCCACCTTGCACCAAGGACCATACCAACCATCTCTAATACGACCCAACTCATCCCACATCCCAAAAAAGAGCGTATTTATAGGTGCAGTGTCTATGTTTATGAATAATGAGGCACATAAATCAATCATTTACTATGGTCGACCCTTAGCATAGACGTAGCGAACCTAGACAATTACCCTTGCAATGATCACTAATCGACACATCTACACTAATTATATTGGCAAATAACATGGTTGAACACAAAAACAGGCCACAAGGCCTGTGTCGTGTGGCCCTTGTGGGACACGGCATGCCTGCTTTCCCTCCTTGCCAGAGTGTTTTTATTTATTTATTTATTTATTTATTTTTGGCTACTGCCAGGTAACGTGCCTCAACTATGCTAATTCACAGGTCTGACTCTGTGATTTCTTTCTATGCATTTCGAATCAACCATTCACCAGCCATTTTCTTAGGCCTAAGCCCACTTATTCTTGGCATTTCAGACACAAAAGCCAAACTTATCCATGTTTATAATTTTCATAATCAATTACTAATTCTATAAAATATAACAAAAAGATCACCCCAATTACTAATTCTATAAAATATAACCAAAAAATCACCCCTAAGTGTTGCGAAGGAAACCTAAAAAACACTAGATAAATTGAGTGATGAGGATCTTACCAGTTTGGATTTCAATATTATGGCCTTTATGATGCAGTAGTGCCTCACATGCAAGAACGTAGAGAAAGAGGATGATTGATCTTTTAAAGTATTTCAAAGAATTGGTTGTCTTAATCTTCCTAAGTATGATGGAATAGTTGATCCAATAATCATACAAAAAACTGGGTAAGAGCATTTGACAATTTTTTTCATTGAAAATAAGCGTAGCCTCCCATTGATCAGGAAGGGCGTACTGAAGTCGTTCTTTATTGACAACAAAACTTCTGGTGACCAACACTCTCCCCTTCTGGCGTCCATGGCCAGTGGTCGCAGGTTGGGTAGGGTGTGCCGGCATTTTCTGTCGGCGGTGGGGCTGCTTCCACCGGCGTTCTTGCTGACGGCGACTTTTTCGGTCTGCCAAAAAATTCCAAAACCCCCTTTCACCTTGGTTTTCTTCGGTTTCTCTTTCTGTGCTCTATGTAGTTGCCCATTCTATCACTTCTTTCTTCCATGGTTCTCTTGGTTGGTGTGGTGAGCATGATGAAAGGTGGGTCTAAGAGATTTGTGGCTCTTGAAAGTAAATCATTTGATTTGGTGGTTGAAGGTAGGGGTGAGGATGTCCTGACAATTACTGAGAATGCAGAGGAAGGAGGTCTTTTGTTTTGTTGCCTGGGAGTGTTGCTGTTTGGCTGTTGAGGGTATGGAAAAGGTATTATACCTCTAAGCATAGCTCCAATTGGTGTAACCAAACTCGTGGGAAGATCTTTCTCTCAGAGTTGAAGAGGAACTGTTCTAGCAAGTATATGCAAATGTCACAGATTCTTGAGGGATGAAGGACTTTTATGATTTTTCCCTCTGGTTGGAACGATAGTGGTTGGACCACGATTTTTGAGGCTCTAAAGGGTATCATTGAACCAATTGATGATTCAACGGGTACTTACCAAAAAAAATTGATGATTCAACGGGTCATCGTTCCCATGATCCTTCTTCCACCTTTGTGGCTTTGAATCTTGCTTCTCCGTCTCTTCCTCAGCCGCCCCCTGGTTGTTGTCCTCATTGTGGCTTTATTGGTGAACCGGCTGCATTTGTACAGTCCTTTGCTGCTATTGTGACTTCACCTGCCCACATAGCTTTACCATCATCATCTCCGGTGGCCTTTTCTTCCTTAGATGATACATTGGCTACCCCAAATTATTGTCTTCTGAGTGAAGGCAGAACTGAGTGTCTTGATTTGCTTTGTGCTTCCAAGGGATGGGCACCCCTTGCTTTAGAGTTGGAGACTTTTGACGCTCCAAGGTTTGAGACCGATATTGTCAGTCACACTAGTGATTTCTCGAAGGCTCCCTTGGAGAGTGTTTTTTCTGAGGGTTGTATGCCTGTTATATCATTCGTACCTTCAGGACCACTATTTCATGTGGGCTCCTCGTTGGCCATGGTTACCTTACCAGAGTGTAAGTAGGTCAACTGTCCTCCAGGAACTTGGCTTGGGTCTATGATTTGTTTGGTTCTTTGACCTTCACCGTCCTTCCCCTTCGTTCTTCTCTATGACTAACCTAAGCGGCGCATAACCTCTTTGGAAGTATATCCTGTGATATTCCTTGAGAAGTGGTTAGAGATGGGCTAGTTATGAGTGTAGGACCAAGTTTAGGCCCTCTGAAGTCTTATTTGTCTGAGGGTGCGGATACCTCTTCTCAGGTGGAGCTGGTGCATCTGGCATGGAGTCACATAACTTGGAGCCCCTTGCTCTGGATTACTTTTTTCTTCATAGCTAGGCGGAGAACTTCTCCGTTAACGATGTTTGAGATGGCTCTAATATTAACTCGGATAATGTTTCTAAGTGGTTGATGCCAAAATGAAAAGTATTTCCTCTTGCATTGGTGTTGCCATCATGAAAATGAAATTGCCTAGCTACTGTCAAGAATTGAAAAACAGAATGGTGCAGCTAAGCAATCTTCTCATAGGACTCCTCTGGTTGTGCAAAGGCAAAGAGAGCTGCACAGACTTGAATTCAACATTAACTATGACAACAATTCTTCTCATTCTTCGCATGACTTGTCTAGTTTTGTGGGGCTGGTGGTGCCTTATGTTTAGGTTACTTTCTTGGAGTATAATGGGTTTGAATGAATTGAGGAAAAGGTCTGTTATTAGGAGTTTTTGAGGAATTAGAAGTGATTTGGGTTGCATCCAGTAAACAAAAGTCGAGAACATTTCTCTTACTGATTCTTGTATCATATGGGGTTGTAGATAGGGTGATTTTGCTTTCCTAAAAGCTAGAGGTTTAGCGGGTGGTGTCCTTACTATGTAGGACAAGGATGTGCTTAAGTTGATTTCCTCTTTTGCCCACTCACTTATGTCTTTCAGTTGATAGTGGTCTCTCTTGGACATTTACTAGTGTTCATGGACCACATTTATGAGACGACAAGCCCAAGTTTTGGGAGGAGTTATACAGTGGTCCGTGGTGCATTGCAGGCGACTTTAATGAGATCTTGAACAGTCGGCAGAGGACTAGTCGGAAGAGCACTACTGGTGCGAGTGCTTCTAATACCATGGTTGAATTTCTTGACTGCGTTAATTATTCGGCCTTGGTTGATCTTGGCTTAAGGAAGGGGGGATTTCACTTGGTCTCGTAGTGGTGAAGCTGCTACTTGTGCCAGGTTGGACTGCGTCTTGATTTTTGTTGATTGGGAGGAGACTTGGCCTGATTTCATTCAAAAGAGGCTGTCTCGTCCTCTTTTTGATCATGTGGGGGAAGTGCAGAATGCTCATGCTACTGTAGGCATTTTGGGTTACCAGTTGGATACGTTTCCTTCATCATACTTAGGTCTTCCACTAGGTGCGAAGAACAAGGAGAAGGCCATATGGGAACCAGTTGTTGAGAGGTTTGAAAAACACTTTCTGGGTGGAAAACTAAGTACCTTTCTAAAGGCGAAAACGAACTCTTATTCAGAGCGTCCTATCTAGTATCCCAACTTACTTTCTTTCCTTTTTTCCCATCCCCTCTTTTGTGGCTAACAAGCTGGAAGCTGTTTAGAGGGGGTTAATGTGGGGTTCTTGTGGAGATGATTTTAAGTATCACTTGGTAAAATGGAATATTGTTGAGCAACCTTTCCCTAAAGGTGGTTGAGGTATTAGAGGCTTGATCGCATACAATGAGGCCCTGGGTAAGTGGTTGTGGAGGGGTATGAATGAGAAAGACAAGCTTTAGAGAGCTATGATGGAGGTAAAATATGGGCCGAGGTTCTTGATTGGATACCAAGCAAGTATAATTGCTCTTATGGAGTAGGTCTTTGGAAGCTTATTACCAGAGGTTGGGATCTTTTCTTCGCTCACATTATTTTTGAGGTGGGCAATGGGTCCTCCATCTACTTTTGGCATACTACATGGTGTGATGGTATTTGCTTGAGCGATCGTTTTCCTTCTCTCGTTGTTCTTGCAGGTGACAGGGATGTGTGTGACAGATGCGTGCATGTATCTGATCATTTGGAGCACTCTACTTTGTCCGTGGTTTGGTCCCCCGTTTTTGTTCGTTGAACCTTCTCGGAGGATGATCTTGTTTATCATCTTCTCGCCATGCTTTATACGGCTTCTCCAAGGGCGTCCTCTCTTAGATACAAGTAGCTAGAGCCTTACCTCCAAAGGGAAATTCACTATCAAGTCTTATTTCCTTCACATTTCTCTCTCTTGGCAATTCGTCATCGTCATTAGCAGATTGTGATTTTCCATGTAACATTATCTGGAAATATCGGGCTCCTTTGAAAGTTTCCTTTTTTATATGTGAAGCTTGTCAAGGCAAGATCTTAACCTTAGATAATTTAGAAGAGAGGGTAAGATCCTGGTCAACAAATGTTTTATGTGAAAAAATGATCTAGAAACTACGAACCATTTACTTCTCCATTGTTCGATTGCTAGGTGCCTGTGGGATTTAGCCTGTAGCTGCGTGGACCTTACATTGGGTGATGCCAAGTTCTGTGAGTCATCAGTGATCGATGTGGGTGGAAAGAAATAGAGGAGTTTTTGATGGGATGGAAACCTCCTTGGAGAGGTTAAAGGATAAGTGGCTCAAGACTTTTTACTTTTGGAAGAGGAGGTTTTTTCTTAATTCTTCGTCGTTAGAAATTATTAATTTTGTGGATAACTTATACTTGAGTTGTAATTAATTTTGTGGGATGCATTAGCATCCTTCCTTGTATATTCCCTCCTTATTAATATATTCAATCTTCTTCTTTAAACAAAAAAAATTAGGAAGGAGGGTATTTCAAGTTACTATTTGACTAATCAGGCTGATCTTAATGGGGATACTCACAGGAATTTGGATTGGATAAACTAAAGAAGGAATTGAAGGCCAAATTCTACCCTAACTTTATCAGGAAGGAGAAAGATATGAGTATTTTAAATTTAGGCAAAGAAAGATGTGTGTCGTGGACTATGTAAGGGAATTTATGGCATTGGCCGACTTTGACAACAATTTGATTCTAAATGACAAGAACTGAATGGAGTGGCTTGAACCCTGAGTTGCGCAAGCAGTTGGCTATCCTTCCTTCTTCATGCTGAATCATATCAAGAATTGTATGAAGTAGTTATCATGGTCTTGCTATCCTTCTTCATGCCGAATCATGTCAAGAATTATATGAAGTAGTTATCATTATTTGATATAGGTGATCGTGGATAGCTTCACAAAGTCTTCTTTTTGGCTATTAAAGAGATTCGGAAAATAGAGAAGCTGGCTAAGGTGTATGTACGAGAGCTGTCGTGTTACTTGGTCCCTAAAGACATAATCTCTATTTGCAATTCTCGACTCATGCCATGCATGTGGGGTGCTCTACAGAAGACGTGAGGGACAAAGGTAACTTGAGTACTGGCTGTTCCTGGAAGCAAATGTTTCAATAGATCAACCAAATGTAGAGGACATGTTGTATGCTCGTGTGCTGGATTTTTTTGGGTACTTAAGAGGCAAATCTACCTTTGGTTGAATTCTCCTATAATAATAGTTATCGTGAAAGTATCAAGATAGCACCTTTCGAGGCATTGTGTGGGCAAAAGTCTATATCTTTACTTTGGTTGGGGGCGATATTGATGAAACTTTAGTGCTTATACCGAAGTTGATTCAAGGTGCAGTTCCCAAAATTAGGACAATTCAGGACAATGTGAAAGCTCCTCAGCATAGGCAATGGAGTTATGCCTAGAAAAGACATAGGCCTTTGCAATTTACAGTTGGAGGAGTATTTCTAAAGGTATGTCCTTCTAAGAGGATTATGGGATTTGGTTTAAGGGGTAAAATTGAGTCATTTATTTGTGGACCCATATGAGATTATTTAGTGAAGTTGTCTAGTGGTTGATCTAGTGGCTTGTGGTTTATTGTCTTGCACTGGCTCCTCAGCTCTCGAAAGTTTATAATGTCTTTCATGTGTCCCAATTAGAAGACTATGATCCCGACTCTAGCCGTGTGATCTTGCATCATAATGTTAAGTTGGGGGATGACTTTGTCCTATTAAGAGCAACCCATGATCTTCGGGAGAAGAAAGTGCAAAACAAAGTCATGCCGCTGGTAAAGGTCGTTTGGGAGACCGGGACCCGCATGAAAGAGAAGTATCCACATTTTTTCTCTTAACATGGTTATGGCCAGTGGACGTTTCAGGGACAAACCTAAGGGCGACTATTGTGATACTTTGAAAAATTTTCTTACATTTTATAGACTTAGTGATTGAATATGGAAATTATAAATATAGAGGATTTTGGCTTTAGGGTCAAACATGTCAAGAGCAAGTGGGTTTATGCCTAAGAAAATAGGTGGGGAACGCCTGGCCTTGAATGTGCATGGAAGAAATAAAACAATTAGTCCATGTGAATTAGCATGGGCCAAGGCCTATTAGAAACAGAAAAAGAAAAAAGAAATTGAGGGAGCACGGGTAGGCTTGGCTGGGATGGAACATGGTGAGGTCGTGTCCGACGACACGGGCCATGTGGCCATGTTTGTGTGCATGGATTGCAAATTTGTGTTCAAGCATGTTATTTATCAATGCAATTGGAGTAGAAGCGTGGATTAGTCACCAAGTCTAGATTCATTGAGTATTAAGCCGAGGGTCAACCTAACTAATTGTTTGATTAATGGACCCTCATAATTCTTGACCACAAACATGGTGTCTAATGTGATCTTTGGTTTTCATAACATTTCCCAAACTGTACCTATAAATACCCTTATTTTTGTTGTAGAAAAACACTTAACTCACCGATCTCTCCTCTCTTCACCCTTAACTTTAGCAGAAGGATATTCTAGCCTAGATGCCAAAAGCATTGTCAAGCTCTTGCAAAGAAAAGGTATGAAGCATACCAACTTTCCATCACCAACCTTCCCTATAGTGTTTTCATGTGAAAGATTTCCAAGTTTTCTTGCTTTACAAGGAAGGCCCATATTGCTTTAATGCATATTGTTCCATTATCAACAACTTGTGGTTTCTTATCTGTAGATGTTATAATTTGCAATCAAGGGACAATTTAGGGCCTGTTGAGGGCGTGAGTTCTTTAAATGAGGGAGACATTCACATCCCGGATCCCCAAATGAAAGATTGGTGGAATATGATATGGTTTAGAGGTGAGAAGTTAGGTCTATTAAAACAAGCAGCGCTTCAACCTTTCAAGCCCAAGAGAGGACAATTGGCTGTTAAGTGTTAAGTGTGACCGAAGTCGTGGAGGCTAGGTGGTTGGTCAATAGACTTTCCAACGAATTACGAGTCCTCTAGTCCGGGTTTATTATCCCCCTTCCAAAAACTATGTTAAGGAATTGTAGTTCTAGCTCGCGATAATTTTTTTTCAAATGTTGCTGACAAGGTTGTTGTGACTATCCTCCTCGTGGCAGCTCAAAAAATGTTGCTATTAGGCAGGGATTCCAATTCTTGAGTTTTATATAGCAGAAAAAACCAAGATGTTTATCTAAGATAGTTTTTACATCTTTCATTTTGAATTGGAAGGTGATTATGCTTCTTTGTCATATGCGCAAGAGGTTGAGTACACTGTCTCCTTGTGCACCTCATAATGGAGTTTGCACTAAGTTGGGTAATTGGTAATGTTCTCGTTGTCGTAGTTGTTAAATCTTTTTGAATGTGTTATTAAGGGTAGATGTCTCTTCCACAATTGTGTTATAGGGTGATGTTGCATAAAAAGAAACTACCCTATGGAGGACTTGGTGGTAATTGTGTTCATTCATTTGGGTTTGGTTGTTTATCATTTCAACATGGGAAAATGGTTCCTTTGGATTTGTTTTGAGGACCTGGGTTGGAGGCTCCTAGTAGCATACGGGTTATTGGGTTTGCAACTTTAAGATGGATGGAGTTTGGGGGGTTGCATTGTTGATTGGAAATTTATAAGGGTTTAGAATACCTTTCCGGTGAGATGCTGTAGTGGAACGTGATTGAGGATAATTTGCATAGTGTAAAGCTTCTCCTTTCTACTTCGCACTAGAGGCCTAGGTTAGCAGTAGATTGGTAATGTTGATAACTACGGTTCATGGCCTCAGTAGCTGACTAGGATGATCTTCTAATGAGGCTTGCTTTGTGATGTTTTCGGTATTAGCCTTTGCAACAACTTGATAGGGTTAGCCTAGCTCAACATGTGTTTTGTTTTATATGTGTACCATTAGCTTGGTTTCGCATGTGTTTGGTTTAACAATATGAATAGCGAGAGTGACGCTCAATAATTTGAAATGCATTTTGGGTGGAGTGAAGTAAAATGATAATGGAGGTGTTTGGTAACAACAGCTTTTTGAGAAAAAATAGCTGTTTGGGAGGATTTTGGCTATTTTGACGAAGTCAAACAGCTAAAGGGTGTTTGGTAAAGAGCTGTTTGCAATAGCTGTTTGGCTTCAAAAAGCTCTTTTTGAAAAAGCTATTCCCATTAGCCTTTTGAGAAGAGCTTTTTGTAGAAATGACATAATTATCCATAAATTTGAAAAAATTACACACATCTCATTAAAAACTAATTCATAAATAAGGGCATAAATGAAATTTTACCAATATATTTTTTAGAAACAGCTAATTTTTACCAAACACTTTTTCTAAAAACAGCTAATTCAAACAATTAATATAAACAGCTAATTCAAACAGCTAACAGCTAACAACTAATACAAACAGCTAACAGCTGTTTACCAAACAGGGCCAATATTGTCATGAAAGGTTATGCATTTTGGCCATGTTCTTGTTGGTAAATAAGAGTTGGGAAAATGGAAGGATTGGTAAGGATTGGAATCCACTGGGGACGATTGCTGTTGAGTTAAAATACCACAAGATCTGGTGTACCTGTAAGTAGCAACCGGTAAGTATGAGTTGTATCTACAAGCAGTTGAGTTTTCAAGTATTAAAGTTTATCCAAGCGTTTCAAACTAGGCAAAACAAAGGGTAATATAAAGCAGAACTAAACCACCGAAACTAACAAAGAGACTCGGGCTGGAATTACACCTAGGATAAACTAATCGATCAAGTCGGATCCTAACCTTTCTAAGTTATGCTAGCATTGAGAGATATGATCAGTTGCACTATCAAAGCTCACCCAAGTCCTCTTTCAAGGGTAGAAGGGTAGTTTATTTATTCTAACAACCTATTTTCATGATGTTAGCGTAATTAATCTACAAGAGTGGCAACATAAGAGTAGTTAGAATTCGGACTATTTTTATGTCAAATTCCCACCTGTTCTTCTGCCAAAGCTAGACAATTGATTTCTCCTTTGCACAAGTTTATTGGCCCAAAACATATGTGAAAACTTTTTGAAGTATTTCATTGAACAAACGAGTACTTGGCAAGCGTGAGAGAAAACTCCAAATTCAAGCATAAACATGGTACACTATGGCCTAATCAAGATTAACTAACCACCTCGAGGGCGAATCACAACCAAAGATCACAACTTAGATAGTTACACATCAAAACAGGAGCAAAACAAAGGACTAATAAACTAAAAACAAACAACGAAGTATGAAATGAAAGAGAGGGAGAAGAGAAACTTAGACTTGAATCTTGAAGTACATCACAAAATGTACAAAACCTAGCCTAATTTATTTACCCCCTAGTGAGGCTTTGAAGAGGATAGCAATAACTCTAATTGAGCCCCCAAAAAGAACCAAGCAAAAGCTCATCCAAAACAATTACAATTGTGCATAAATAATCCTTGAGGGTGGTTGGCAAGGTTGCATGACCGTGTTGTTTTGCACAGCAGCCGTGCAACTCTCTGGTTGTCAGCATTCATTGAGATTCACCACCGTGCAACTTTGCATGGGCAGCCGTGTAAACTATTAACTTTTAAATGGCTTTTAGAGGTTTTGCACGAGCATGCAAATATGCACGGTATGTCGTGTTGGGCCCTTGTTCCTTTTATCTTCACTTCATCTATCTCCTCTCCCCTTCTTCGATCTTTTCACCGTTTTGAACCCAATTTTCGGCAACTCTTAGATTAGCATTATTTCCTTCAAAATAACCAAAAAGAAAATAAAAATTGTAGAAATTACTATTTATCATGGGAAAATGTGGATACGATATTTTTGGACCGAACAATTGGTGAGGATTGGGAAGGCTTTGTAGGTATTGACAAGAGTTTGGATTTTTTAAAATTTTTTTTTATTTTGAAGAAGTGAGAATGGATGGGAAGGATTTCCCGAAGATTGGTAAGGATGAGGAAGAGTCTGGAAAGTTTTGGGATAATTGGTTAAGGATGAGGAAGGGTAAATGCTTATTTACC
>NCQV01057768.1:0-11153 GCA_002740545.1 Lophocereus schottii | reverse complement strand
ACCATCTATAATATCTCGCCGCTCCTCGAGTCGTGGAGAATTAACAAGAACGGCTTCAAGGGCTGTTGACTAGCCGTACACATCACCATAAGCCTTTCCAGCAAATTTCATCCTCGCTCACATGCTGCTTGGAAAACTTCTCAAGAGGTCACTCACCCTAAGATTACTTAAAAGCAAGCATGCTTAAGTGTGGAGTTCTTAAGAGTGGGTCCCAGAAAAGAAAGTTGTACCTGGGTGATACAAGTAGTAAATTCAATCCCTTTTGAGCCACACTCTGGGTGTTACACATTGACCACAAAATATATTATTCATAGCCTTTAAATGTTACATTAAAGCAATCTTAGATAATGACAAATAGAGAAACAAACCAATTCAATCATTGATGTGAGGAAAGGGACCTCTAAAATACCTCTAAAATCAGGTTCAAGCATAGAGGAAAAGTAGTTACACAAGCGTAACCTAGCACCCACAAGATCTAGAAGTAAAATTATTTGGTAAAAAAGGAAAGCCAAAACTACCAAAAGATGTGGGTTACCCTAAAATTAATGAAAAAAAAAACCCGTACAAATTTGCATTCAATATGAGTATCTTAAAATCCCCCCCCCAACCCAATAAGCAACTAACTAACTTAAACCCAATCAAAATCCAGAAGAAGAAAATGCCCAACAAGATGTTCGAGAGAGAAAAGACGGAGAGAGAAAAGAGGAAGAGAAAACTAACCAGCACTTTTGAATTCTCATATCCATCACAGTCCAAAGTATACTTACTTGAAAGTAGAAAATGGGGCAATTTGAATTCTCATACACATCACCATCCAAAGCAAAAAAGGGCAATCTAAATTCATCCATTGAATGCAAAAATTAAGAGATCTTATAAATTTAACTAGTTAAATCTAAAAGAAGAAGCAAAAACTCACTAGCAGTTCTACTACAGAAATAACGCATCCCAGTTAAGAAGTCATAGAGATGGTCATTAGAGTTCCTAAACAATGGACAATCCAAATTTTTGTCAACTAAACTAGCACACAATGGATGAAGATTAGAGGGCGATGCTTGCAAGGGGATTGAGATCAACTAACTAATGGGATCATGATAAACAGAATGATTGAAGTGATTTAGACATCTAATCAATGAAAATTGTAGATCAAGTAATGAAATCTCAAGGTACTTGTTAAGGCCTAAGTAGGGTAGCAAATTAGGGTGAATAAATATCATACTTTGTTCTTGAACGACGGGGTTGTGCTTCACTATTTCTAATTTTGTTGTGTACTCTTTAAATTGCTAATTATTTCAGTTCTGGAGGGGATTTTCTTTTTCCCCTTCTCCAAAAGTAAATTTGTTTTAACTAGTTTTGTGGAATTTTCATGAATTTGCCACAATAGATCTATAAATTTGTAGCAATTCGTGTTTAGCTATAATTAGTTTAAAACTTTCACATTTTTGTGACAATTTTTAATTTCCATAAATAAATTGCTACATCACACTTATTTTGTTGTACTGTATAGAAGAGCTCCTTTGTTTATACCTAGGAATCTCATTTGGTTGGACATAAGGATGGAGAGGTTTCCCTTAAAAAGGAAGAATAATGTTATTCTAAGGAGGGATGGTCTGTTCAAAGTCATTGAGAGGGTCAGTGACACTGCCTACACATTATAAGTATCGGGGAGATCGGTGTCGCTTTCATTGTCGATGTTGGGGATTTTACTCCTTGTTTTGAAGATGATGATAACTTGAGGACAAATCAAAGTTAAAGAGGATGACCCGAGAGCGAGCACCTTAACCTCTCATCGTAGCCCAAAGTATATGAAGAGTACTATTTTTTCAGGAAGGACCTTATCACTTTCACTTAAAGGGCTAGGCATAGCTTCGATAAAATTTTTCAAAAGCCTTACGAACTTTAACAAGCTTAAACCTTAACTATTGACCACTTCAAGGTGCCTCATTCCTAATTCCAAGGTCATAGCAGCAGATAGGGGCAAATATAAGCTAAGGTGGCTAAATAACTACGTCATTAATAAGGCTAGTTTATGTCATGTTTTTTGTTACGATTTCTAGCTTTGCATCTTTATCTTTTAGGATTCATTTGCATAGATAATTAATTTTTCGCGGCCCTAATGATGCTAGCTTTAGGATTCTTCAAAACTTGGTTGAAAATTTTTGGTTTTTGGTAGCCAAAATAAGGAATGTCCTAAATTAGTCTCTACAGGTTGGTGTGTCTAACGAATGATCTTTGACGTACTCTTTCTATCTCATGATGGTGATTCTTTAATCAAACTTGTAGGAAATGTGCCTGGAATATCTTGCCATAGGAAGATTTCGGCAAAATTAAAGGGAAAATTTACTATATGGTCGTTTGACGAGCATTATTATATGGTTTGAAGCATTAAGCAATTAGGAAGACCCACATTCAAGTATTATTGACTACAACGATAAGGATGATCAGGTAGATGTCTAGTCATACAGTACTGGTAATAGGAAGAATTTAAGTTTTAGAATTCATTGCCTCAAGTCCAGCCATTATCATCAAGTAAGTAGCATATCGTTCATAGGGAGTTGAGTTTCAAGTACNNNAATTCACTCAAGTGTTTCAAGATAGGCTAAATGGAAGGGAAATGAAAAACAAGCTAAATGAAGCTATAAACCAAAAAAAAAAAATTAAAAAAAATAGGAGGCTTAGGATTATGATTTCACAATTGAAGAACCAAGTAGCCAAGGCAAGCTTAACCCACCGAACCTACACCAACAACTAGGGATGGTCAGTTGCTCCATCAAAGAACACCGAAGCCCTCTTTCAAGGGTTATAAGCTAGTTTAATTGGCACAACGACCTATTTTCATGGAGGTTAGCCCAATTAGACTATGAGATTAGCAATCCTTGGACCTAACTAGGATGGAACTATTTTCATGTCCAAATCCCGACTATTCTCTCTCCCACAACAGCAAATTAACCTAATCCTTCGACATAAGTCAATTGTCCAAAAATATAAATGAAAGCTCTTTCAAACATTTCACCGAATACATCGTGTGCATAAGAGAAAACTCTTAATTACAAGAACAAATAAAGGGTCGCTGGGCCTAATTCAATAGCAATTAAGCATCAAAGGGCTAATTGAATCCATGTCAATTAAAACTAGGTACTAATCACCACAAGAACACCATAAAATCTAGCTACACCCAAACCAGAAAACAACTAAATAAACTTGAATTAGAGAGGAGAGAAAATGAATCTAACATAATTTAATTAACTAATTAAACATGGATTAACAATAAAAACTAAATATTTAAATAAATAAAATCAAACACCATAACTAAACTAGCATAATCTAAGCATGCACCAAAATATGAAATAGAGAGAGAAAAGGAAGAGAAAACTTAGTCTTGATAACTTGAATGAAGTTCAAAATAAACGACCAGTTGACCTTAGGGGTTGACTAAAGATAAAATGTTTGAGAAAATATGTGGGCATATGAATTCATATGATTTAATTGGAATTTTTTTATTAATATTATTTTTTGAGTAATATTTATGATATTGAAGAATGAAATGTTATGTGGTTCTTAGAGAATCTTTTATTTGAGCATATTTCACTCTAATTAATTTCATAAGAGATATAAGCATATTTTTTAATCTTATTAAAATTAATTTAAGTGAAATATTATGTGAAATCTGTATGATATTTTTTGCTCATTTGATACATAATCAGTATATATATTTGATTAAAGTGCATGAAAATTATGTTGTATATCATGAGAATATGTTTCATATGTTGTAAACTCAGAATTACATGTAAAAGTTATGTACTCTCCATAAATAAGTTAGGTGGGAGGAAATTGAAATTTCTCAAAATTACATTTTTGAGAATTTTGTTCAATATGCAAATTGTTCCTAAAATGTTTAAATCCTTATTTTTCATGTATGGTTATGTGTTGAACTTTCCTAAAGTATTCATGTGGCATATCCTCTTTGATTAAAAATTTGAGAATTTGTTTTAGAATATTTCACTTACTGTTATGTGTTTTGGTAACTTGGAATGAAACGACAAAGTCAATTGCATTGAAACATTCATTCCCATGATGATGATTGGGAACTATGTGTGAACTTTCGACTCTAGGGTCTATGTTTGTGTAATATTGACTTTGTCAATTATTTCCAAGTTACATGCATGTGTGTGTGTGTTAAAATATTAGGCGCATGTGTGATTTTATGCTAATTGTAAAACTTTTGTATTTTACAAGTAACATGTCAGCTGCTGCAATTGCCAGATGTAGGTCTCTCACTATGAGGTTTGAAAATTATAAGAAGAGCCTGTATGTCTTCATGAGAGACCACTTAAGGCACATGTCAAACTTGATTATTGAATTGGCTGGAATGGGCTATGAATTAACCGATGAGCAACATGTTCATGCCTTAATCTATCCATTGCCTAATGACTGGGGTCATATTAAGATGATCGTAACTCGAACTAAGTATATCCTTACTTTCAAGGACATCAGGCAACAACGTAAACTAGAAGAGCGGAAGAGGCCACTAAAATGACAGGTGTAGAAGTACACATGTCAACCTCTAATTCAAGGAATGATTCTAAAAGAAAGAGCCAAGGGAACTGGATTGACAAGGCTCAATCAAATGAGGAACCTGAGCATGACCAAAAGGCAAAGAACAATGTGCAAGGAATGAGGGTTCAGTGCAAGCTAGATGCCTCAATTGTGACCAAATGGGTCACCACGCTCATGATTGCACTGAGTCCAAGAAGGTATTTAGCAAAATCTCATAGTGACTTTTGTGTTGCTAGTTGTATCTTGTTTCTAAAACTATTCCTATGTGGATTGTACATTCACGAATCCGAACCAAATAGCTAGGTACCATGAAGCTTTACTGGGCTTCCAACAAGTTCTTACATGATTCAATGAGGACACACATGGAGACAATAACAAGGTGGTTTTTAGAGTTAAGGGTGTCAATTTCACCCGCATTCAACGGATATCCGTTCCACCCGACCTGAAAAACGGTTCAAAACTTGAAATATATAGATGACGGATGATGGTTTGACGTATTAGGTTAGATTCGAGTAATCTTCCATCTGACCTGCCACTCTATCCATCACCCGTTTAGTCAGCCACTTACTTATCCATTATTTACAATTAGTTTCTTTTTATTTTTGTGCTTTAAAATTTACCCCTTTTTTAGACAATTATATTGGTAATTTTATGATTTTCGTCAAATTAATACAATAAACATGATATTTATTCATTTCTTGTACCTAAAATATCTTTTAAACTTTTCAAAGGGCAAAGCTTATTTTTTCTTTATAAGTTTGTTAACATACTAGACATAAGCTTTCATTACATGCTTACAACCCGATTCATCCATTTTCACCTGCGGGTGATGGATGGATGGATTGGATTGATTTTTCAGAAATGATGAATGGATTGGATGAAGCGGATGAAAACGGGTGATGAATGCGGATGATGGTTCACCGGATCCGAACTCGATTCATTGCTACCCTTAGTTGGAGGAACTGGAACATGTAAACTAGTCTTGCATAGCAATCAATACCATATCCTATCTGAAGTCCCACTTGTGCCTAAGATTCGTTGGAATGATGTTGGTATATTGGTTTTATTTGGCTATGTTCGTGGCATTGAAGCCTAATACGTTTTTTTTTTTTATTTTTTTTTTAGTGAACACCTTTGGTTTTGGTTCTACTTTATTAAAGATAGTTTGCTTATAATAGATTGGATATTAGTTCTATTAATCCAGGTGTTTGTTTTTTCATATTCATATAATTATGATGATGTGAAATATTTATTTGTCATGCTAGATTAGGCCATATGGATCAAGAGCTAGCAGAATAAGATCCGTTAGCAAACATAAGTTCGGTAGCCCACTTGTGAATAAAATCTAGTAGGAAAAGCATCAAGAAAACCATTTAATTTTGGAATTGTCACTAAGAGCTTGATTTCCATTGTCAATAATTCATTGGAACATTTATGGTCCAATGAATGTGATAATAAGGCGTAGAGCTTCTATGTTTCATCATATTTACCTAACTTGGTCTTGTTTATCCTCAAAGACCAAATCATTAAGAAATATTTGTTGGCACTATTTTGGTGGATATTAGGATGAGAAGGGAATACTTTATTAGCTACCTATCCTAAAAGCCTATAACAAAATGTAGTTGCGGAGAAAGGAAATAAAGCTCCTTAATAAAATAGGATCAACAATTGCACAAAATTTGTAAATTTCCTGCTAAGGAGATCTCCTTTTGTTGCAATCTATGATCACTACAAAAAAAAAAAAGTGGCTTTTAGATAGATACTAGTGACAAAAAATAAATTCTGTTGGTAAATGTTAATTTTTACGACAGATCAGACTGTTTGTTGGTATTAAAGTTTAGAGTTTGGGAAGGAAGGATGAGTCATAATATTCCCAACATATATAAAATGATATGTTGGTATTATTAACATATTACCAACAATCACGTTTTCTATTGGTATTATGATTACATTATCAACATAAACATCTTTTTTAAAAAACTTATGTTGGTTTTTTGAATAACTATTCAAAAAAGATATTACATATTGAAAATCCTTCCAAAAATAAAAGAAAAAAAATCCCTATGCATACTTTGGCCTCTTTCGTCAAAGGTGAAGTAAAAAAGGCAGCACAATTTGCTTTGAAATCGCAGAATTCTGCTCTTTGCTGCTCTGAGTATCATCTCTCAATCTACCCTAACTATTGAAATCATATCAATCGCCATTATTGTTGGCTTCTTGAGCTTATTCGATTCTCAAGTTTTCAGGTATGCGCTTCTTTACGTCTCCTTTGCAGCATGGCATGTTCAATCGAGATTTCTTTGTTGTTCATTTCAGTAGCTTGATTTACATTCTCCCTTAATCTATGCTAATTTTACAATTTTTGCTCGATTATGCCCTTGCAGCCCCTTTTCGGCACCGTTGGTTGGAAACCTAGGGTTTGGGGCTGAAAATAGAGGCTAAACGCCGCAAGGTCAAAAATTAGGGTTGGATTTGCAATTCCATGAAGGTATTCTGTTTTCACAATTCCCTTAAATTTGTTGGATTTGAATGGGAAATAAGGTAGTAATTTATTGGATTGAAGAGTTCTCCATGGCATTGTGACTAATGAGCTCACCAGAGAATCGAAATAACATTGTAGGGTTGCTTATTGTTTAAAATAGATATGTCGTTTTCTGAAAGCTGTGTTTGTGCATAGTAAAGTCTAAAATTTTGAGTATATTGAGTTATAGTATAGTACTTTGAATTAATAGTTTGATGTACCTCTCTGTTGGTCTGCATCTTGATGTAAATTCTTACCTCTCTGTTCTTGAAGCACAACAACCCATCTTTCTGAAGACACAACTGGTCAAGTGAATTTTCCTCTGAATTTGGACACTGATTTAGAAAAGCTTCAATTTACTCTACATTGTCTGGAGGGTCTTCCATTTCTGTGGTATTCAAAAACATAGTTGTCGATGTCACCATATTAATCATTCCTAACCAGAAAGTAAATGCTATGTTTTGCTCTACTTGTGCCCCTTGTTATATGCTTTGCTGTTGAATGAGATGCTCTGGGTGTTGCAGCTGATATAGTTCAATATTACAAGTTGGCAAAGTGATTTTTGTTGTAAGCTTGTGTTTAGTTCAATTCAGTTTCGGCCATTGGCTAAGTTTCAACCATTGTGTTTTGTGGGGGTAAGATGATCGAGTGGCGGTGACGATGGTGGGCTTGGTTTTGTTTCCTTTACGGCCTAAAAGTTCTCTGATGAACTATAGTCCTTACTATTATGACCGATATTTCTATAGTTAAAAATGGCAGGATAGACATAAAAAGAAATGAGGTATTGATAAATAAGGAGGTGAAGGTCACCAACTTGTGGATGGATTGAGGATTTCAAGGGCTTAAATTAGTGTAAGAGAAGAGGATTAGGGTCTTGGATTCGGCCCACAGTAGCTAGTCCCAAATATACAAGTTGGAAACCTTTCTCTTACCGCAAGTATGAAGTCAAGCAGCTTTATTTGTATGCTTTCTGACTGCGAACCTTGATACTCAACCAACTTATTTGGAGAACATGTTTATCGAATTCAAACTGTTTTAGATGCTAAGAAAATTTGTAGTTGTTTAGAACTCCATTTTTGGAACTTTAATGACGAGGGGTGCATTTTCAACAGCTTTGTGACATTAGGATTATGGACCCTTGGCCGACAAAAAAGGGTATTTGATTTGTAGGTTTGTAATCTGGCTTTATTTTGGGTAACGATGTGAATTTGTCAGTGTTTATACTCTGATGATTTCAACTTTTAATAAGGCATCTAGTTATAGGTTTTGATGCTCCCAACTATGGGTTTTTGCTTGTTGTAGTTAACTGAATGTTATCTTTCCAACCCTAGATATTTTGAAGAATAATATGAATATGATCAATATTAGCTTGACATATGATCTAGAATGCATTGTCTGCAATTCTGGATCGAATGCACTTCTTTACTTGTCCATTTGGTCTATTGTGGGGATCGAATTTCTGCAGTACATGTGGCAGATGCGTTTTTATAGGTTTGTGAGATTGTGTCAATAGGCATATGTGACTGATAGTGCAGCATAGGTTTGTCCGCTCTTTGCTAATGTATGTTTTCCTTACTAGTCGAGCTATATGAGAAGACAAGTTGCTAGACTTTCACTTAAATAGATATAGTGGTTCTTGTAACATTTTGCATTCTCACTACTTCTTCTTGGTCCTAGTTATAGTTTTAGGCCAATTAAGGCTTGTAGTATTTCTAATGAAAGTGACATCAAAGTATTCCTTCTAAATTCTGAAAGGCCTTAGGTTCAGTTTTAATTATCTGTTTGGTCTCCTGCTCATTAATAAAGAGTCTAATTTTATTTTTCTTAGGCAATGAGAGCAAGACAAAAGATACTTTGCAGTCATGCCTTGACTTGAAAGAGTTGAATATATGACATAGTCTAGCTATAATCTTATTTATAAATGAAATCTGAATTCCTTATTCTTGACGTACTGAATTTGTATTGCTAGCCTTAGCATCGACAATATCCTTCCTTATTTTATTGGAAAGATGAATACTTATATGGCTCAGTAGGAACCTCAGCAAAAACAGAAAGAAAAGTATTCTCATTGACTTAAATATGATGTTTACAGAGGAAAATGCCAGTTTGTCAAAGTTGCAGGTTGACAAACCATCCCAAAATGCTGTGCCTGCAAGATCGAATACAGATGCTATCTCAGCAGTGTCTGTAGTTAATGGTGCTTCAAATACAGCTGGTGCTGTGACACAGTCAAAGCCAAAGTTCAGGTGCACATTGCTGCTGTTATCTTCTGTTTCCTGGTTTTTGCCAACTCTGATTACCATACTAAAAGGGCTCTTTCACATTAGAGTTCCTTTTTAGCCGAAGAATTTGCAAGTTCTGATTGGATCTGCTTTTGAAAAGTTTTAAATTAAAGAAAGCTAGCTGGCTTATTTACTGGATTTTACATGCATGAATTCTATCAAAAGCCAGAGGAAGTGGTTGTAACTAATTTTGCTAAGGGTATACCTACCAAACGTGTCACTGCTGACTATAGGGAGTAAATTATGTGTTTAATCCAACATGCCAAAGTGCCTTATTTCAAGTCTTAAGCAACTGCTACTTTGTTGGGTTGACTTGTGTAGTTTTTGTTGTTTCAGCTTGTGTCACAATTGACATTCCTGGCAAAGAACCATATCGCCTTGTGATATGGTTGATAAATTTATGGAAAAAGTGTTGAAGATTTTCTGACAATATACAAGTTCATTTCTAGCATTGTGATAGGTACTAATTCAAACTAATGATCATTTGCATATTATCCTCCTGACATTTAGATTTAAGACACTTAAAATTCGATTTGTTGCTATCTGGTGCATGCTGATTGTGGCTTTTACCATATAGTTTTTGTTATGATATTACACCTTAGTATGAGTCCAGTACTATCTCTTTTCTGTAGGGTGTCTATTTATCTCATAAACATTAACATTGTTGATACTATGAAATTGCTACAGCTGCACAAAGGCCATTCTATCCATCCTCTAAGAATAGGGGTATAGACTGGGACAAGTTGGAAGCTCAGATGAAGAAAGAGGCAAGTCTTTTTAGTTTTATCTGCAACATTTATGGCGGATTAACATCCCCAAAACCCTCCCTTCCCCCACCCGCACCCGTCAAAATTAAAAAAAGAGAAGAATAAACATAAACCCCATGAAATAAAGGACAAAAGGTGAAAAGGCTCTGGGCTGTGTTGGGTGGATGATTCACCTCCATCCTAGAAGCAGGGCACTGAATGACTTGTTCTTTTAGGTCAATTTCTAAATTTTGATCTTCATTTTTTACTGCCCTTTTGATTAGTTGCCAGTTTAGTAGTGTCTACATTGTCCTAGAGACCCAAACCTCCAAATGAAGGATGAGCAAAAAGAGAGCTTCGGGGGTGGGAATTTGGGTTGGGTCATTGATGTGAAGGAGAGAGTGATGGTAACTCGGCATAATAACCTCCTAATGAACCAGAGAATTGGCTGAAATAAGGATATGTTTTGGTTTGTACGTTGTGTTCTTTGCTATCATTGCCTAAACCAAATGTTACTTGTCACAAAGATAGGATGTCCTAAATTTCCATCTAATGATGCCTGGGGCCTATTATTCCTTTAGTTGAAGGAAGAGAAGTTGGATGGAGATGCAGCCTTGAACAATTTCTTCCAAGACATCTATCGAGATGCAGATGAGGATACGAGTAGAGCCATGTAGAAATCCTTTGTAAGACCTATGCAGTTAAACGTAGAATTTTTGTTTTATCCTCTGCAGCATATTAGTACTAGTCATGTACTAAGGGTATGATTCCTCTGGATTGGTCCTATCCTCACATTAGTGATTTTCCCCTGCTTGCATTCCCCAGGTGGAATCGAATGGAACAGTGTTGTTAACAAAATGGAAAGAAGTGGAATCGCATTAGTGATAAAAAGTTAGTGTCTCTTTTATTAAAGAGTTAGTGTGATGTTTCACAATTTATTGAGAACATGGTGTTTGTGACAATTTTTGCAGGGCAAGAGGATATAGTTTCCTTGAGGATGAGGTTGCAAGCAACGAAAATGAAAATGACCATGAATTTGTAGAGGATGAT
>NCQV01057765.1:3707-18889 GCA_002740545.1 Lophocereus schottii | reverse complement strand
ATCAGGAGTTTCTACATAATTATGGATATTGCAAAGAAATTACAAAGTTTAGTGAGTTCAACAACTTTCATTTTCTATAGAAGCTTACTTGGGTTGGAAAATCGAGTTAAATGGGCATGAGAATGAAATTGGAGAAGTAGAGAGGGCATGGACACAAGCTAAGGTTATATGAGCTTTCCTAAACCTCACAAAACCCCTCTCCTCATTAAACCTTCTATTATTGATTTTAGAAACATCAAAACCCATATTCTATTTGTATCCATTAAAATACTTCCATTATCACCTCAATTATTTTATTCTGGACTATTTTGCTTCAATTTGTTTTACTTCGAATTCAATGACCCTAACTAATTTATTTTTCAAAATCATTTTAGTATAACTTATCTTATGTTGAATTATTTCAATTGTGGATTCCCTTTTTATTAATCAATTTTCATAAAGTTACAAATCATAGGAGTGAAAGCTGTTTACTAACTGCATTACCTATAACTACATTTCTTGAGCAGAAACGGGGTCGAGTCTATCATTACCTATTGTGTATAAGTATTATCAAGTGAGATTGCATTTTAAACATTTCAAGTACGTTCATTGCCTGCATCTTTAGAAATTAGCACATATTTATTAAAATTATAATATTTTGGTAAGTACATCAATGAATAAGTTTAATCAATGATTTGTCACATAATTAGTGACCCCATTAGCTATTAGTTATAGAGCATTGCCCTTTAGTTACCCGCGTGGTTTCACTCAAGGTCTCCTGATCGTCTTGGTAGATGTACACCTATCCATAGATTGTACAACTTCAAGGGGGCCACTATCAGATAATAACTGGCAATTGAGTTTACATTCATCTTATTCACTATTTTAACTTAAAATAAATTGCAAAGTGGGCCCAACCAATTTATGCAATGATCATTTCACCGTACGGGAATGCATGTACTGAGCTTCGTCTCATAGTTCGAAATATTTTTCTTGTTTTGTTTTAGGCAAGTGACCAGTGAAACGCCTTCATGATAAGAAACCAGATGGAGAAACAAGTTGAGCAAAGGATTTAGATGGATCAACAATAATGTCGTACATGTATAGTTTGGAGCTTGAGATCTTCAGTTGATGGAAACTTTATGGTAATTGCTTAGTTGTGATGTATAAACCACATATTGGTTATGATGTTAAATGTATATGAGTTTGATTTATGCTCAACTATATCCTCTCTAGGGTAGTTGCTTTAAACGTCATCCTTTTTGGAATGACGGTAACGCCCCGATCATTGGGTTTATCACCTCTATCATCAAATTTATTAGTCCTAATTCAGGGATTTATTAAGGAGAATGTAAATAGTGAAACATGTTTAATTTATAGGCGTTACATTAGCTCAGTGCACGGAGCTTGAGGCGAGTAAGCCTTTTCAGTTTGTTGCTAGGTTTGATGTTGTTGATACATGTTTTGAGTTGGAGGATACTCTTGATGTGGTGCATAATCTAGTTAGCACTCCTTTAGAGGGGTGTTGTGATGTGTTGATGCAAAAGGAGCCTTCTAGCCTTTCTTTTAATTGAGCTTTCCCCAATCCCCTTGATCATACCCATGTTTCCCCTACCTGTTCGCAACCCTCTATTTTCCCTGAGTATTCTTTAGAAGTGCCCATTGATAATCTTGAGATTTGTGATTCTAATATTGACTTGGGCTATGAGGTTAAAATGTTTAATGTGCTTGGTGAAAATATTGATAATTTTCTTTCCCGAGGATACTTTCATGGGTATGATGCCTTCCTTGACCCATATTGCATATACCTAGTAGATAGGCATAGAAAAATCATATGGAACACTTTCTTTGCTTTCTCTTTTGATTTTTCTATAGCTTTAGCTTTGTTGAAGAGAGCAATAACTTTCTTTGCTGTGATTATTTTCATGCTCTCTTATTGTCATGCTTAGAAACTCTATGTTGAGGAGTTTAATAAGCTTCTACGTGTCTTGATGATGTCTGGTTTATAGGGTTGAGTTTTGATATTGTGATGGAGTGGCTGATGCTTAATGTGCCTTGGTTATTACGAGGCCGTATAACTTAGGTGCACTCTGCACCTAACCTGGTGAGATCGTTATATTTTGTTTCCTTTCCCTTCTTTTACTTTCTTTCCTTTGAATAATAATGCTTTATCTAAGCATGGGGGAACAGTAGCTTCATGTTTTTCATTTTTGTTTTTAGTTTGCATACTTGTTAGAGCATATAGTTTTAGATTACGTTTTGTTTGCATTAGTGTTTTGCATTCAATTACATTTAGATTTGCATATTATAAGATTATATGTAGGGATGGTGTGGATTGGTTTGAGATAACCTCTAATGATGTTTTTGTTAGGCAAAATAACTTTCATGAGCTTGAGTACCTTTTGATGTGTAATCCCTTTTGGTGCTAAACGTTTTGAAGGTTTTGTCAATATTTCTTATTTTGACCCTTGTCTTGATTGAAAACTATTTTATCCCTTGGAGTCCTTAGCACTAATGTTTGTCCATGGGAATCATTTTATGAGCTTATTGAGACTTTGATAGATATCCCGTGAGATTTTGAGCCTTATTTGGACTAATTCATTATATTTAGTTTCATGTTTCTTTCATGTGTATGGTTCTTCCGTGTTGCATCTCTAGAACTTACCTTGACTCTTGTTCAAAACCACATTCACATATGTATAATTGATGATATAATAGATGCATTCTTTCTAGTTGTTTAGCCACATAGCCAAATAGCCTACCTTTGTATTATATGTTTTTTCCCTTTGCTAGCCTCTTTGAGCTTATGTCTGTCTTTGTTATGATTCCTTCACATCAGCCCTTGGTCAAACACATATTGTAACCTTTAAGCCAAGTCTATGAAGCATTACTTCATCTATCTAGTGGGTGATTTTGGGGATAATTGAGTTTAAGGTAGCTTTGATATGTTGGTTTGTTAAGGGATTGATAACATTGAGCATTTGCTTTGGTTCCCTCTTATTTAGGTTGAGTATATGTATTAGGTTGTGAATTGATAGTTAATGATCCTATGCCTTTCAATAATTGTAATTTGTTTTTTCATTTCCTAAAAAAAACCCAAAAAAAACAAGAAACAAAAGTTATGTTGAAAAAAAAGAGAAAACAAAAGAGAAAATCGTAGGAAAAAAAGCGAAAAGAAAATGACTAAATGATTGGCATTGGATATGTACATAGCTTGTGTTCCTTCTTTATCACCTCTTTTTCTGCATGATTTATTGGTATGTTCATTGTATTTCAGAGTTTGGAGTGTTGGTGAACTTATTGGTAAATTGATGCCCTAGTTGTTTGGCTGCATAGCTCCACATTGCCCAAATGCATTTATCTACTCCTTTCCCTTAACCCTTCTAGCCCACGTTACAACCCATATAATGTCTTCTTGATTGTCTTATGCACATTGTATTTTAGTGGTAGAGAATTTAAGAGCCTTGTCAAGCATATAATAGATTGTATCTTTGGAATGAGTCTTGAGTGAACCTATGCTATGTTTCAACCACATGAGTAGGAGTGATTCACATTTCCTAAAAGTTAGGCTCTACTAGTCCGTTAGACTCTAATCAATTTCATGTGCTTGCATGATATGCTTTGTGGTTCTTTGGGGGTGATTAAGTTTGATATTGAGCTTGTTGTCATGTAGTTTTTTTAAAATATTAACCTCCTTCTGATTTTGAAATATTTTGCACACTATTTGGGGGTTGCCATTGATTAGCATTCTTACTTATGATATGTTGTGGCTTGCCTACTTAAAGGAGGTTGTTATGTTTTGAGTCCTAGATGCATCTCCCTTTTCGATTTTATTTAGTGTTTGCTTGAGCACAAGCAACAATTTAAGCATGGGGGAGTTTGATAAGTGCTCATCATATATAACATTTTAAGGTCATTTTGCAGCATTTCTAGAAGAATTATGTGCTTAGTGTTAAAATTTATACTGCTATTCTCGATTTATACTTGGGTATGGTTGTCCGATGATTATTGTAGGATTTTAGGCCATTTGACACTCATTTGACAGTACTTTAAGCCCCCATGGGCGTAAATATGATGCTATGCCCGTGGAGCAAGAGAATAGTAGAGAATTTCAAGTCCAGTAAGCACCACGAGCTGCCAGTGGTGATTGCCATGCCTGTGGTGGAAACATAACTATTTGCCTATTCGTTTTCTCTCATCGTGTGCCGGAGGTTGATTGTGTTTCTCTATAAATAGGATTTTTTCACAGCATACCATCATCCCATCCCCATTCCACTCTCCATAATCCAACACCTAGCTAGGATTTAGATTAGATTAGAGGAAAAGCAAGTTGAATGTGAAGATTGCAAGGATTCCGGATTGAGTTTGCAACGACGGTTCAAGCACGTATTGCTTGAGCAATTCCTCTCCCTTCTCTTCTCTTTTCTCTTCATATTTTTTTGCTTTTAGATTATTGTTGATGTTTATGTTAAGGTTTGGATCGTTAATCTTGGAATTGAGTTAAGTTGTTGTGATTATGTCAATTCGTGTTTTGATCTAAAAGTGTTTTGGATCTATTGGGTTTATTCAATTGAATTTTAGATGTTGATTCGCAAGTAGGAAACTTAATAAATTTTTTGCTTGTTTTAGACATATGGTGAAGAACTAAAAGGTGACACTAGATGTTGGAAAACTAAAATTCGACTTAAGTGAGTGAGATCTTCAGAAAGACTCACCATTTAAGAAACCTCTAAATTTGATGATCGCATTCTTAATGATCTTAAATTCATCAAAACCCTTGAGAAATGGTAGTTGATTAGGAATTTATTCCACCTTGAAAGAGGGGTTTGATAAATCGATTATTGGTTTTGGAATTACCCATCTAAAGAAAAGGTGCTTGATTAATTCTGGAGTTGGGAAATTGCTTCGTTTGATTAAATTTGTTGATTAATTATCCATTAGATTAGATAGTAGATTATTTAAATTTCATTCTCAAATTTGGATTCAACTAGCATACCTTGAAGGAATATAACCCAGTAGATAAACTTTGTCTCTATGGGATCGACCTTGATTTAATACAACGCCACCGTGCGCTTACAGGCCTATTACTATTATATTTATCTATAGTGACCATTTTAGTGAGCACACATCGCATACCCCACATACATATAGGAATTATTATTACATAGCGTTACTTCATGTTAGTGAGCAACTATATATTTTGTTGAGCAGAGCAAAATTTTTAGTGAGCAGTGCACTATTATTACTGAGTCGACCATATATCATGGTGAGCAGACCATGTCTCTTTAAGTTAGCAAAAGTTCAGCTTTGGTGAGCTACAAATGACTTCTTCATAGAAGACAATTGTCTTTCCATTGATCTCTATTAACAAATTTAGTGAGCAGAATGAGAATTATTCTTAGACAACATTACTTTATGTTAGTGAGCTAGTATACATTTTTTGTGAGCAGGGACTATGTTTTAATCAGCATAGATTCATTTTTGGTGAGCTATACAGAACTGATTACAATGAACATTTCTCTTGTAGATGCTATATGTTGATAGAGTTCTCCTAACAAGAAGGATTGTTGAGAGGCAATTCCCAACAATCAAAGGCTAGACAACATAAAAGATGAGGGAAAAGTCAAAGAAGAGAGAAAGGCTAATCAAGTTGGTGCAAAAGAAGTGCCGAAAGGCTTTGGAAAGGGTAGAGTGGAGTCTTCACTATCAATAACCATAGAAGTGCATGCTGAACCATAGCCACAAAAGGAACCTCAACCATAAAGGGAAGAATAGCCAAAGAAGTTTTCATAAAATGATGAAACATCAGAGATAGGGGTATCATTTAATTCATTTACAACAATTAAGCAGAATAAAAGAATTTAAACAAACATCTATCTAACATCGTACAATACTTGAATAATGTCCACATTACAAAAAGATATGGAAGAAGTAGCTGAAGTAACAAAAGCTTTAGCAAGTGCATTCAAGAGGTACAAAACCTTCATGGACTACTTGTCAAAAAGCACCAAAACACTGAAGCACTCAAGAAAATACAGGATAAGGCAATAAGCATGTTTTCTTCATACTGTGAGGCTCAAATCTCTAAATCCCCACCAATGACACAAAGAGAAAAATGGGATGAAATTCATGAGATGCCATCATTCAGTCAAGATGATGAATGATGGAACAGAGCTACTGTACTTGAGGCGATAATGGAATTGGAGAATGCTTTTGCAAGGAAACAAAAGACCAGCATCACCACCAGCAAACATTCCACATCAAGGCAAGGAGGCAATGACATGCCCAGTTTTAAGTTGATTGATGATAACTAAAGCCCAACTCCTGCAACACCAGCAGCACCAGCACCACTTCACACACCACCTTCCTCCCCACCTGTAAATATAGAACAAACATCACTACCCTTCCCCTCTAGAGACACATTAGACACCACCACCTTTCCCCCAGCACAAACACATCAGACACCACCACCCTCCCTCCACACTAACACTATGGACACCACCACCTTCCCCACCACAATACCCATCACAAACTCTTGAGATACAACCACCACATGAATCATCTCAAACATCGCTAGCACCACCAATTCCCAAAACACAAAAGAGCAGTAAGAAAGGCAGAAAATAACTCAAGGAGAGCAAAACTCTCCTGGCAGAGAAGATGGAAAAATGAAAACAACAAATAAAACTAGTAAGGATTTTCAGTAAGTAGATTGTTACTTTCAGTTAGCAGACTGTTACTTTCATTGAGCAGAACATACTTTTCAGTTAGTTATGTGCAAATTGTTGATAAAATGACAATTTTAGTTACAGTGAACTTGTGAGCACACATCAATTTAGATGGCTTTACGCACAAGCAAAGAGGACCTTATTTGGTATTGAACATTTTTGTTTTTAGTTAGCTGGGGTGCATTATCAGTGAGCAAAAGTTAAACGTTAGTGAGTAGAAAGTATAACTTGGTGAGCAGAACATATATGTTAGTAAGCAGAACAAATGTGTAAGTGAAAGAAAATATATGTTAGTGAGCAGAACATATAGTTTAGTAAGTGGTGAGCAACAATCTCTATTTAGTGAGTACAACAAACATTTTAGTGAGTATAATATCTATTTTAGTGAGCACTTACATATGTTATGTATACAAAAGAATAGCACAGCAAGAAGGCAACACATCAACCGATGAGAGAGAAAGGGCCAATGACATAGCCCTTTAGCTCCCATTTTGTGCAAAGAATAATAAAGATTACAGGGAAGTTGTCAGCCCAAGAGAATATCATTGCTGAATATGTATTTCATCCATCATAGGACCTTGATTCAAAGTAAGCGCTAAAACTACCGAAGAGAAAACACTTACAAACACTTAAATCATAATGAATATATACTTACATTTTTTTTCTTTTTCTTACTAAATTAGTGAAGAATTGTTTGATATCAAATGTTGCACATTGGTATCACATGTTAACCATGCGTCCAAGAGAATGCATTGATGTACATGTGATCAATGTCTGGCTACTATCCTCAACAACTTGGAGAGAAAAAGAAATGAAGGATCTCCAAGAAGATTTTTTGCACCAGTTGATGCAATGGTAAATACATACTTTTTTTTTCACAAATACAAATAATCGAACATCTAATGATACTGCTATAAAAATGCAGTCAACCTTGGACCTCTTGATAAATACAACAAAATCAGAGGAGGTACATTGATTTTGAAACAATTCTTCAAAGAGAATTCCAGAGATGTGACAAATGGATATCAGCAAAACAATTGCAGCTGGTAGGCATTAATCTAATACATTTTAATTGTATATTAAAATACCACATTAAATAATATTAATCATTCTCTAATTTGAAGGTGTTCTTCCCAGTATGTCATAAGAAGCACTTCTCCATCTTCTACTTTGATTTAAAGGAGGAAAGGCTTGATATTATAGACAACATGCACATAACTGCTCCATACAAAATAACATATGGAGAAACACATCTATTGGTGGCATGTTCAAATGCTCACTGATTCATTCACTTTACAATAAATCAAAACACATACCTAGTGAACTAACAAATTTAGTGAGCTAACACATATTCTTGGTGAGCTAACACATAATCTTGGTGAGCTAACACACATATTTGGTGATCTAAGACACATATGTAGTAAGCCAAGACACATATGTAGTGTACTGAGCTAACACATATTCTTGGTGAGCTAACAAACATATTTGGTGAGCTATTAACCAATTCCAGTGAGCTGAACAAAGTTGTTTGTTATACACAGGCAAGAGCGTTTAGGAGATTTCTTCAAGAGAGTGTCGGCAACCCCAAACATAAAATTGTGAAGAAGATGAAACCAGTGCGAATGAGAATGCCATGGAGAATAACAGATAATGTCACAAACTGTTGAATTTTTTGCATGAGGCACATGGAGTCTAACTTTGGCCAAGCAAATAAATGGGATTGTAGTTTCAAGAAAAATGAAGTCTATCAAAAATATTTTCTCTACAAAAATATCTTTAAATAAATACAACACTTATTAAGGGGTTGTTTCCTTTTCTTTTTTGTTTTGTTTGCAACACAAAAATTTGTTCGATGTAATGTGAGCACGATACTGCTATGAAATCATCAGCAATGCAGAAAATATATACAAGAATAGAGTGAAGAGGCTCGCAAAGGAGTTCCATGATAAACAACAAGCAGAACTGAATGCAAAATCAGGCCAACCTTAAGTGCCAACAGCATGACTAATCAACCTTATTTTAAGTTAGATTAATTTTAGGAACTTATGTACCCAACAGTCTCAAATGAACACTATTAATATGCTTGCCTTTAATCATGGTGAAGTACTCGCAAATAGCATTTACTATTGGATATTTTATATCTTTTACTATGCTTAATTTTAGTGACCAAGAAGACAAACCCGGTGAGCTAACAGCCAAACCCAGCGAGCTATATCTTTTACTATGCTTAATTCTATAAATAATGCAAAATCAAAACAGAATGATATTTTTTTATAATGTTAAGTCAAATATTAAAGTGTTCAACATGTCATTGACAAAGAATGCTATACTTCTATAATGTTAAGCCATCAAACATATGATAATAGTTTTGTAAAAAATAGTGATCTAAGGATGAAACTAGTGAGCTATGAATCTTCGGTAGTGAGCAACATATTATAAGTGTCAAAAGTATTCACCCTATTATAAACTTCAAAATTATTCAACATGATTTACTTAATTTTCAAATACAAAAACAATTCTCAATCACAAAAACATAAAAACATCATAATGAATAAAAATACAAGTTTGAAACTTATTAATCAACATACAAATTTACATTTGAAGATTTGTTCAAAAAAAACTATTGAATGGCCCAGATGCAAAAAACATCATTCATGGTAGAAGCCAATGTCCTCTCTCACGATAGCAAAATTTCATGCTTGATTCCCACGTAACCTATCTTACAAAATAAAAAAGCATATACACATCTTTAGTGAACTAAAGTGTAAATGTAGTGAGGAGATAGACTATGTTAGCTAGTGAGCCAATACATATTTTAAGTGAGCAGACACACTATATTAGTGAGAGTATTACCATTGAATGCTAGTGGCTTCAAAAGCAGGACTTAACTGATTGTTAGGAATCCTACCCCCATTTGATTGGCTCAACCTTTCATCAAAAATCAAGCTAAAAGCCCTATACATTTCATTAAAATCTGCTTCTAGATAAGATGCACCTGGTAGATTAGATGAACCTACAACAAGAACCTAAACCATCACAAGAAAAACGTATTTTTAGTGAGCATACACATATATTTAGTGAGTCAACGTAATGTAATGAGTGAAACCTGTAAGACTAATAGTGTGAGAACTGAAAAATATAGTGAACTAATACAAACTTCTAGTGATCAGATACCCTATATTAGTGAGCGTATTAACACTTTTAGTGAGCTAAAACACATAATAATTCTACTGGTCTTAGCAGCAAACTCAGCAAACTCCAAAAGATATTATTATAAGAAATATAACTTATGCAATGAGATTGTCAATAGAATATTACCTGAGGTTGAGATAAATCTCCTCCATTCCTTGAAGAAAACCTTACCTTTCTTGATCTAACAATGTTTGATATCTTCTTCGATGTACTCTTCATCCTGACATTCCTTCAGCTTTCTTCCTCGAATCTTTAGGGTTACCAATGATTTTATTACCGGCACTAGACTTTTGATCATTTTCAGTGTCTGAAACAAAAACTGAACCCAGAACAGCACCAACATTAGCCTTCAACTTGGCGAAAGTATCTTCACATAGCTTTCTTGCTTGAGTATTTGATACACTTGCAAGAAGCAAAGCCTAACACTGCCTATGCATCTGAATCCTCCATATGGAACCAGGAACACTAACTGCATTACCACTTGGAGCTTCTTCTACAAGCTGGGCGGATCTAGCTAGCCTAGTCCATCGTTTCAAAATGTATTAATCAGGGACTTTAAGCACACAATGAACGTTGAAAATCCACTAGCACTAGCAGCAAAGAATACCACTCTCATTGTACTTTTTACAGTCATAAACAAGATTATGGTCTGGAAGATTAAACCTAACCGCAAACCCAAACTTCTTCGAAAGGCAGTTCTCATACACAACATATGTATGCTCTGTGCCATAGGGGGTTTCACTTGAGCTAAGAAGATCTTGACAACACTCTTCTCCTTTAATGTATTCATTCTCAAATACTTTGTACAAGTTGTTCGTATAGATCTTCGAAACATGTTGGAAAATGCTAACATTTGGCAAATATATCTTGGAAAATCCATCCTTATTTTTCACATTCTTATCCTTCTCCTTAATCCACCACTTAGTAACAACGTCACAGAATATATTATAAAAATCAAACAACCCACAAGGGGTGTTGACTTTCTTTCACAAAGAAGCATTTGTCGACTCACTCCTTTGTGACGATAAAATGCCACCAGAGAAAATATCATTGCAAAAAGCTGAACACCGTTTTTTCTTTCAACCGATAAAATCTAACCAACCATGCATTTTTAGCACATTTATACTCTTCAACCAACCTAACACATAAAAACAGTGAGCACAAAGTAATAAGTTAGTGAGCAGAAAAATGTAACCTTTGTGAGCAGAAGGCATCATCTAGTGAGCAGACACATATAACCTTGGCGAGCAGACACTAGTAATTAGTGAGCAGAAAGCAATAACTTGGTGAGCACACTAATAAATAGAAAACAGAGAGAGGTCTCACCTCTGCCAACAAAAATTAAACTCTACTTGTGTATCGCATCTCATCAAAATGTAGTCAAACTTATAAACAAATCCACTGAAAATCCTAAGATGACCAATATTGTTTTTTGAATTCTCTAAGATGTGCCAAGTACACAACCAAGTAATGGTGAACCTTTGGCCTCATTTCTTAGAAGCCAATAAGCATGCCAAACTTTAATACGATTTCTTCTCGTCTTTTGGAAAAAGTCCACATGAGCTTTCTCGACTTATATGACCTCATCTTCCAAAAGTCATTCATGATTATGAACCATTTCATGCTTCATACAAACCCATTACTCATTAGGTTAAATGTAAAATATAGCCCTAGCTTTGCAATTGCACCTCCGACTCCATTTTGTAAATGTCTTATCTTTTTTTTTTTTCCGGGACACCTTTTAACACCTTGTTTGCTGCAAGAAAACTCCCTTGAACGAACCTCTTGTGAACCCTCTCTCCTTCGCAACTTGCCACACCTAATGGAAAAACCGTTAGGGAAAGCATACTCATTGTGTACCTCAAATGCTGCATTTATAGAACTGATCATTTTACCAATCAGCTTTAATTCATCAGATTCCTTCGCTTCAACAACACATTCATCATCATTTACACATTTTTCCTTATCAATTACAACACAATTAGACACACCATCGATAATATTACCATCATCAGAAGCCATACCTTTGCCCTTTGAATCACTAGTAAGATTATACAAAATCCTAACATAATCATCAACATCAACAGTTTCAGCAACAGAACGATCTAATGTAGATAGCAAAAATGAAGTATCATTTGCAAAAAACAAAATGATTTTTGTGGTGAGCTATAATGCACAATTGGTGAGCACAAACTTCATTCTAGTGAGCCAACTATTTGTTTTAGTGAGCAGAAAAATGCTCTACAGTGGAAGGCAGCAAAATTTTTATAGTGAGCTATATTGACTATAGCGAGCTATTGTTTTCCCTATTGGGCACAAAATTGATTATAGTGATTACATTTGGCAAGCAGAGATCTGATTTATGATTACTAAATACAAGCTGAATTCCGGTGAGCTAAATGTGTCTTTAGTGAGCCAACAACCATATTTTGTGAGCACATAATCATATTGATGAGCTATTGTTTCTCATACGTAGATACCAACAATAAAAGTATCATCTGAGGAACAGCCACAATATTTGTGGTGATCTATAATGTGAGAACAAAGTTGAATCCTAGTAAGCCAAATATCTCTTCAAGTGAGCAAAGAACTACTCTGTAGTACAAGACAACTTATTTTTTTTTTAGTGAGCTAAATGAATACATTTTATGAGCCAATGACTATATTTAGTGAGCACATAAAACATAATGGTGAGCTGTCGTTTCTCATATGTCACCAACCAAAATTTACATACAATGAAGTATATTCAAGAATTAAATGAAAAAAACATTGTACACTTGTATCTTAACCGTTAATAAACAATACACAACCCAAAACACCAACCAAGTCATTCTACCAAAAATCCAGGACAACAAATCGCGAACACCAAGTATATATTTAAACCAACAATTGCATTATATTTTCATAATACGACAACATAGCAATGAATGCAATCCTATTCAAAAATCTCGAAATTAACTCATCAAAACCCAAAACTATCGCATACAACTTCCAAACCCAAAAACAAAAATAGAGATCCAAAAAATGCTATCAAAGCTGACGAAGAATTCACGTTTGATGAAGATTTAATATCAATAGCAACGTCAAGATCAAAATCCAACTATTCAGTAATTGTTGAATGCTAAAGCAATCGAAGCAATGAACATCGATTAGTGGGGAGAATGGGGAGAATGAAAACCACAATTTCAAAAAACTGAGATTTTTTTTTTTTTACGGAAAAGAGGGCTTGGCAGTTGCTAGGCTGAAAACGGTTGGTGGTGGGCCTTTGTGGACAATTGAGATGCCCATCCGGTTGTACGTAATAGAATGCGTGTGGTGGATCGTTGTTAGGAATGGTGATCTCTTCATAAGTTTTACTTTTTTTTTTGATAAGCATAAGTTTTTCTAAAGTTATGTGCAACTGACCATAAAGTATACTGGAAAAACTGGTGGCGGTCTATAGGACTAGTCAACAATCACTATTTCCTATAATTGTCGTGAGTCAATGTATAGGGCTTAAGAGGGAGCCTATTACATTAATGGCCTTGACAAATCAATTCATAACAGAAACACTCACGTGGCCTTAATTGAAATCAAGCATATTTAAACTTGATTCTAATTAGGTCTCATATTCCCTTTTCCAATTCCCCCTTGATATTGTACTATTTTTTTTAAAAAAAAAGAAACAAGAAAAATGTATGTCATAATATAACCCGAGATGAAATGAAGAAGCCACTAATCAAACTCAATCTACTTATGCATTGTTAGGATTAAACCCCTCTCTAAGATTACCTGTTGGGAACAGAAGTGTAACAGAAAAATCAATGAAACACTAACACACCACAAGAGAAGGAAAAACATACAATTTAATGTGGAAAACCTCTCCACATTGAGGGAAAAGACCATGGCCCAACAACTAGGCCATCGTCCACTATAATATAGCAATCGGGTGCACATAACACTACACACCCTCGTTCTTTTCTAGCTAGTGTTTGAGTCTTCCCTCGTACTCACAAATCTATCTCCTCTCACAATACATTCTCCCCTACTTGGGGCTTAAGGTTCCCGGAATACACCCCACATATACCCATCCTCACGCAATTATTCAAGGCCCTGCATTGAAAAAGGAAAATCCTATGTATCCACAAAACCTCACATTAGATCTAGAGAATTAGTATCTCACTTTCGGAGATGATCAACAATCAAGCCCTAAACACCTATTCACATATAACGTGCCTCAATTAACGTGCCTCAATCTTGGGTTTCCAATCTCTTAGTTTGCCACACAAGTCGTCCAACGCAGGGGTAGCCATTTCCTTTCAAAAATCCTCACGGAACCAATTTTCCAGACTCGTCATTTTCTATTTTGATAACAACGTGGGTACATTAGCCAACAAACAGGGGATTATGATTACCCTTTGCTTGAATTTGTTCACTTAAATAGGTGTTGGATGCAGAAATTATATTTATATACCAATTAATCTTTACGGATGTCTTTTATAAAAATTTTATGAGATTCTTTACAACCCAAAAATCTGAGCCACAAAAAAGAACCTAAGCATCAATCCCAAGAGTCTAAGAATATCTCTAGCAAGCACCTGATTGAATTTTCAACAGTGCTCATTGTCCATCTTTCTGCGTAGGACAAATTAAGCATGGAGTTTTCTTTCCCTTATCTTCATTAAAGTCTGGCGCCCCATGACAGATGCTGGTTTTATTGGTTACTTCATCAAAAGTAATAACAATACATATTTCCAGATGTCACTTATGTCAATCCGTAAAATTCTAAGAATTGATAACGAAGGCGTGCACTTCTTTGCAGTAGTTATTTGTCCCGACGGTAATGATAATATTTTGTACTTGAATCGGTGGTTCACTTTGTCTAAGTAATGAGGAAGATGATCGAAATATGCCACTAAAAGACTCTACTGAGACCAAACAAATAAAGATGGGCTGTCAAGAACATAGAGGAGGTAGGGTGGTCAGTTGGTCAGATCTAGCTTGAATCGTACATGGACAGTGGTTGGAGTCAGCGGCTCTCCCAGGGATCTTGGATCCTGGGGAAGAGGATCAAGTTGCCCTTGCGAACAGCTTGATGCACCATCTCCCTTCAACCCTTTCAGCGAAGTGCGGTAAAAGGAAGGAAAATCCATGGATCGATCCCATCGTCTCCACCTTGTAGGAGCTACGAGATCATGCCAAGAATGCCTTCGGCATCCAAAGGTCATGGGCCAACCTTAAGAACCCTATTCAATTCAATAAGTGGAACGCATTAGCTATTCGCTCCCTGGTTGGGCAGTAAAG
>NCQV01057759.1:0-11246 GCA_002740545.1 Lophocereus schottii | reverse complement strand
TAAACCGAGACCGGGCAAAACTGGGAGGATGGCACGACCGTGCCACATTGCTGGTACGGTGGGCCATCTCCCCGGTTTTGCCCGGTTTTGTCCGTTTCCGCCGGTTTTCGCTGTGTTGTCCCGTCTTCGTCCCTTTTTGCGACGTTTGCTTGATTTGGAGTTATTTTCTACAAAACATAAATAAAACAAGGTAAAATCCTATAAAATAAAGTTATTATACGAGCAAAAAGTGGGAGAAAGAGGTGCGTAAAATGGGTAAATTTACCGTTTAACAGAGATCAAGCTAACTTTTCATAAATTGAAAAAGTTGTGGAAGATTGAAGAGGAGCAAGAAGCGGCCAAAGCCACACTTAAGATGGCGAGTGAAGATGAGAAAAGGAGGGCCCTTTGGGACTATGTCACTTCGAGAGTTCACGACCTCACACCAAGCATTACTAAGGCCCCCGTGACTGTCAACAATTTTGAGCTTAAGCCGATGCCAATTTTTATGGTGCGATGTCACAATTTGGCAGTACTACCATGGAGGACTCCAATTTACACCTATCGATTTTTCTAGATGTGTCTGATATCTTGAAGATCAATGGAGCCTCTAGCGATGTGATCTGCCTTCGCTTATTTCCTTTCTCCCTTAGGGACAAAGCTAGGATATGGATTCACTCTTTACAACCAAGATCTAACACCACTTGGGATAAGCTAACTAGGGCCTTTCTTTTCAAGTTCTACCCTCCTAGCAAGATGACGAGTTTAAGAAATCAAATTACTTTATTTGCTCAATGGGAGGATGAGTCACAACACGAAGGATAGGAGTGCTTCAAGGGCCTTTCAAGGCTATGCCTCCATCATGGTCTTCTAAAATGGATAATAGTGCCAGCATTCTACAATGGAAGTCACACAAGCCATGAAGTCCATGATAGATGCGGTAGTGGGACAAACATTGATGAATAAAATGGAAGATGAGACATACAACCTCATTAAGAAGATAGTGTTCAACAATTACCAATAGTCCAATGAGAGGACTCCTTCCAAGAATACCAGAGGAAAATTTGATATAGATGCTTTAACTTTGCTTATCGCTAAAATGGATGCCATGATTCACAAGCTTGATCGTTTGAATGTTAATGCGGTAAATGCATGTGCCCCCTCCCCTCCTTGTAATAGTTGTGGATCTTTTGACCATGTGACTTTGAGTTGTCAAGTTGGGAGTCCTTTTGTCAAACCTCCTAGTGACCACGTTGCATATGTCAATAACTTTCCAACCTAGGCCAAACTATGACCGTGATTCAAATACCTGCGACCCCTGATTGGAAGAACCATCCCAACTTATCCTATAGGAGTGATCCCTCTTTCTTTCCCTTCTCCCGATTTCCAAAGACCTAACATCCCTCCACAAACTCCACAAAAGTCTAACCTAGAGGCTATATTAGAGAGTGAGCTTTTGGCGTAATAAAAGTAAGATGAATATATTAAGTAATTGGCCTTTATGGTTGATTTGCTTACTACTCATAACAAGATGTTGGAATCACAAATTGCCTAAAAAACTAGCCTTTCTTCTACACCTATTGGTAGATTACCTAGTAAGCCCGAGCCGAACCTTAAAGAGCATTGAAATTGTATTGTCTTGAGAAGTTAAAAAAATTAAAAGATCCTATGGTTGCTAGAATAGAGGTGGATGGTGAGAATAGTTTTGATATGAGTGATAATGCCATGCCAAGTGAGGATCAACCCTAAAGAAGAGTGAGAGTAAGGAGCCTAAGGAATCTAAACCCTTTTCCCTAAAGCCTTACATGTCACCCTTGCCTTTTCCACAAAGATTTGCCAAGGCTAAATTTGACGCTTAGTTTGGGAAGTCCCTTGATGTGCTTAAAAAGTTGCATATGAACATTCTTTTCATTGAGGCTTTGTCTCAAATGCCTATGTATGCCAAGTTTTTGAATGAAATCCTCTCCAAACAGAGGAAGACTGATGAGCGTAACACTATAGCTTTAGGTAAGGATTGCAATACTGTGCTTCGAAACAAGCTTTCCTCTAAGCTTAAGGACCCTAGTAGGTTATCTATTCCTTGCTTGATTGAAAATGTGAGTATTAATAGAGCTTTGTGTAACCTTGGTTTAAGTGTTAGTTTGATGCCCTATTCTACTTTCAAGAGACTTGACTTAGGAGATGTAAGACCTACTACCATTTCTCTTCAATCAGCAGATCATTCTGTGAAGTAACCTTTGGGTATTTTGGAGGATGTTTCCATCAAGGTGGGTGACTTTTTGTGGCTGTGGACTTTATGATTCTTGATAAGGCTGAAGATGCCCACACCAAATCACTCTTAGGATTATAGAATGCAAAATTGATGTTAAGGATGGCAAGTTGACTTTTGATGTGGAAGAGCATCATGCTTTATTTGGTTTGCTTAAGGACCATGAGTTTTCTCCTTCTTCATTTGCTTGTTATGGATGTGATGTGGTTATTTCTAATAAGTTTGTGATTTGGTTTATATGTGTTCACATGATGCTTATGAGCTTGATTTTGTGTCTACTGAGGGCCATGGACATGATTGTGCAAAGGTGAATTTGGTTGAAAATTTATCACGTAGCATTGTTAAGGACATGTGATATGCTTTTAATGAAGGTTATTTGAGTGAATGTTGTAAGTTTGTATGAGTGTTGCTATCTTTGCTATCCATTGGGCGATGTTGAGAATGACGTTTACTTGGAAGTCAAGTTTGGTTGTTGTGATGGTGCCCCTTCTGATGGTTTCTACCACAAGATGATTGTGCATGCGGCTGTGCTTAAAAAGGACGTTTATCCTTCCTACTTAAAGTGGTCCTTTTTTTACAAGAGTTTATGTTTTGAGGTTTGTGTCAAGGATGGGACAAGAGTTGTGAAGTCCCCTTTCTCACCAGTTTTTGCCCTTTTAAAGGATGATTGATGTATGGTCTAGCTAGCGACATAAAGAAGCGCTGCTTGGGAGGCAACCAAAGGTTCTTTTTTTCCCTTTGTTTTCTTTCTTTAGTTTCAAGCCTTTTTGGTGTGTACTTTTGTATGATCCTATTCCCCTTAGCCTTTTCATGCCTTTATATATTTACATTGAGGGTGATGTATTGTCTAAGTGTGGGGAGGGATATTTTGCAAGTGCTGCACATTAGTTTAGGCATGTTTTGCTCAACTTGTATTAGCATTGCATTTAAGTCATCTTTAGATTTGCATTTAGGGTTTAGTATGCATTTCAAAAAAATAAAAAAATGAAAAAAAAAACTTCCGATGATGATTCTCTAGGCAAATAGCTTTCATGAGCTTTAGTGACTTTTGATGAATGACCGATTTGGTGTGAAATTTTTGAAGACTTTGTGAATGTATCCTATTTTGGCCCCTGTCTTGAATGAGAAATTTGCTACGCCTTGGAGTCCTTGGCACTATTATTGGTACATGTGCTCCATTTCATAAGCTAATTTAGATTTTGGTGGATATCTTATGAGACTTTAAGTCTTATTTAGACTATTCATCATATTTAGTCTCATGTTCTTTCATGTGCATGACTCTTCCAAGTTGCATCTCGAAAACTTGCCTAGTTCAAAACCAAGTTATCATGTAAAAATTTGATGATATGATAGAGACATTCTTTCGTTGATCACTTAAACCCTATAGCCAAATAAGCTACCCTTGAGTTGTATATTAATCCCTTTAGCTAGCCCCTTTAAGCTTATGTATGTCTTTCTTGTGAATCCTTCACATACCCCCTTGCTACACATATTCCTATCCTTTAAACTAACTCTATAAAAACATCACTTGAAGTATGTAATTGCTAATTTTTGGGGTGTTTAAGGCGGCTTTGGTATGTAGGTTTGTTAAGCGGTTGATGACATTAAGCACTTGGTTCATTCGCCTCTTGTTCGGGTTGTATATAGATGTAAGAATTAGGTTATGAGTTGATAGCTAGTGATCCCATACCCTTCAATAATTGAAATTCTCATTTCATTTCTTAAAGGAAAAAAGAGAGAAAAAAGAGAAAAGAAAAAAAGGGGTCAAGAGGGGAAAAAAAATGAATAAGTGATTGGCATTGGATATGTAAATAACTTGAGTTCCTTTCTTTATCAGCTCATTTCCTATTTGATTCATGGGGCATGTTCATTATATTGTTAGGGTTTAGAGTGTTGGTGAACTTCACGATTAATTGGTGCTTTGTTGGTTGCTCCCCAGTCACTTGGCTAAATAACTCCGCATTGCCTAAATTCATTAGTACACTTCTTTCCCTTAACCCTTTAGGCCATTGTACAACTCATTTAAAGCCCTCTTGGTAGTCATATGCACATTGCATTCTTAATGGTGGAGAATTTAAGAGTCTTGGTAAGTATATGGTACATTGTGTCTTTGGATTGAGTCTTAAATAAACCTCAGCTATATTTCAACGTATGATTGGGAATGATCCAATTCCCCAAAAGTGAGGTTCTATTGGTCCATATAGCTCTATTTAATTTCAAGTGCTTGCATGATTTACTTTGTAGTCCTTAAGGGAGGTCAAGTTTGATATCTAGCTTGTACTCTTATAATTCTTCGGAAACATTCACCTTATCTTGATTCTAAAATGCCTTGTGTACTATTTGGGGTTAGCATTGATTGATATTCTTGCTTGTGATGTGCTATAGATTACTTAGTCCAGAAAGGCTGTGTTATTTGAATCCTAAATGCGTCTCCCCAGGTTCACTTGTCTTGAGTTTAGGTTCATTTGGGGTACACAAAGGTTTAAACATGGGGAAGTAATTAACGTCCCATTTGCCTAGGATTTCATAAGTGTTCGGAAGTCATTTTTGTGGATTATTGTGCTTAGTTGTATGATTTATGCCCTATTTCTACTAGTATGCTTGGGTTTTGATTGTGTGAGAAGTTTTTGTAAATTTTAAACTTGGTGAGCCTAAAGCATGTTAGGAGAATGAAGATTTTGAGGCATTCTGGATCAAAGAAAATAGTAGAAGTGACCTAAAGACACCAAAAATAGACATATTGTGGCCAGTACAGCGGTCCATGAGGTTCCAAGAACAAGTAACAGGAGGAATAAAAGGGGACGACCCAACCAGTGGGTACCACAGCTTGGCAATTGTGGGAAACATAGCCCGTGGGGCCCCACGATTAGATCATGCTGAGTTATGTTGCCTTGAGTATCCGAGCTTTCTCCACAGCTTTTCATGTTCCAAGCATTTAGACAGTTTGTAAAGTTGATTTCAGTTATAAAAGCCCTATTTTACCTCTTCTTTGGCATCCATCCATCATCTTATCATCATCTACCACCCTTCACACATCCATAATCCACCATTGGAGAGGTTTGAAGAGGAAAGAAGCAAAGATCGAGCATCATTCGAAGGCTTTGGAAATGGAATGAAAGATCACCATTTAAGCTACTTGAATAAGCTTTTCCTTCCTTCTTTTTCATTATTTTTTAGCTTAGATTAAGAGTTTAGAGATGATTTCACTATTGATGATGATAATGAGTGAGTCGATCTCTTTATCTAGGGTTAAAAAGCCGAACTAATGCTGTTAAATTTTCTACTTTGAACTTTGTGCACTTTGAATTTGCTTGGTTGATTTAATATATTCCTCGAATTTTGATTATTATTGTGAGATTTTTGAGCAACTTCTAGCATGTATCCTAGATGCATGCTAGAATGAAGTACTGAAAGGTGAAGACTAGCGTTAGAAAACTTGGATTAGACATAGTTTAATAATCACTTCAGGAAGTATTATGAATTGAGTGGTCTTGTGATAATCATATTCTTAAACTTGATTAGATTAAGATCTAATGAGAATTAATAATTGCTTGGATAGATTTAAATCACTCCATTTTAAAAGTAAGTTGCGGATTCTTTAATGATTTTCAATTATTGAATCAATTGGCAAGGTGGAAAAGTACTTGTTTGACTAATTAGATCGACTTATCGTTAGGTGATGCTACCCCTAGATCTTTCTAGTCATTTAAGTTAATCCTATTTGTTTAGCATTGGTTAGATAAAAACCCTAATCAAATCTTGATTTTGCTTAGCAAAATTATAAAGGCATACTTGGTAATTCAATCTACTGTGACCTAAACTACAACATCTGTGCCTTACTGTGGCAATCAAAGACATTTCTTAGGTGCCTACATTGGTACCATATATTTTATGAGGTATCCGATGAAAGGGCCTGAGACCCTCTGGTAGGGTCGATTGCTAAGTTATTTTGAACTATTTGAATTACTTCCCTCTGACCCTTGCATGTATAAAACAAATTTAAATTATGTTTAACTGGTAAGGGTAGTTATTATTGAGTTTTGTCTCAATATTTGGCATGCTTTGTTCGTAGGTGCTGAAGATGCTATGCATGGGAATTGGATCAAGTGTAGATTAAGAGGCACTTGCTCAGGATATTGCCTCGTCAATTAATCAACTTTTGTAATTAGAATTTGACTTTAACTTTATACTTGTTAGGTTTGGCGGACTATTTTAATATTAGCCTTGTATTTCTTTCGAGAAATACGACAGTAATGCCTAATTAGGAAGTCTGCTACATTATTAGGTTAAATATTAAAATAGAATGAGCATAATTTTCATTTCGTTACAAAGACAAAGCAGTAATATATAAGTTTGGCATCAAAGTGTGAAATATTTTCAAAGGGATGTGACAGAGTCATAGTACCACTGATCCTATAATTTTCATTACTCCTCCTAAAATTTTAATTACTCCTTGCTTTGAGCAATAGCGTAGCACGATCAAGAGAATGGAGACTTTGATCCTCTAAGTCAATGTAAATGTTTCTCTTTAATCCTCATTAATAACGATACACCTGAAGTTCTTTAGGTTCATCTAAGCGACACCTAGCATATAGTTTATGAAACTCCTTGGTGTACAAATCCACATCTATCTTTTCATCTTGGGATAAATCAACTAAATTTTAATATATCTTCCACTCGAAGTTAAGATGTACAAATTTGTCATTCATAAGCCATGTAGTTCATAAGTTGTTTAATTACTTCCTAACCACTCGCATGCTCAAGCCATTGCCTTAATGTTAATATTGTAGGCCTCACCATTAACGAGAATAACCCTTTAAGTAAGGGAAAGAGCAACATGACTTATCATTTGGGATACCATGAGTAGCAATAATATTTTCCATATCTATAACCTAATGAAGGAAGACGTCAAGCTCAATTTCATTAGTAAATTTAGGAAGGCTAATCTCAAAATCATAGTGATCACTTGACCAAAAACAAACTCATAGTGATCATGTTTATGAAGCATTACTGCAGTGGCGGAGGGAACTTGGGGTCAACTAACCCCTCTCCCCAAAAATAAAAATTTTAAAAAAAATCTTATTAGGCTAAAAAATAAATAAAGTTTAGATAAATAAAATTTGAGAAACAAATTAACAGCTAAGATGAACTTGGCAAATTGGTTGAACGTGTGCTTAGCATTCATGGGCTTAGATGCTTGTAGGCTCGAGGTAGAGCTTTTCATCGTTTTTAGTGTCTTGAATTTTTAAATATTTTTTCCATCCTTGATTCCCCCTTTTTTTAAATTTTTTTTAATTCTCTCAATGCATTTTTTATCCACTGAAGATAGAAACCAAAAATTCATAGTAATATTGGATTCTCCAAATTTTCTGATCTAACTTTGTACAGCTTTAGTTTCCAAAGGATCCAATAAGCATAATGTTTTATGTAGTTCGTTTTGTGATATTGCCAAAACCTTGGATTTTGATATGTTTATTTCATCTTTTAATTTTTTTTCCCCTTCATTGCTAACCTTCCACCACTTTTGCACTGCTGTCCAATTAGTTAACTTTTCTATAACATAATTTTAGTTTGTTTACAAATTTCCTAAGTCTCAACACTAGTGCTCACACCTACCAATCACCATTATCTGATAGCTTTTTAAACTTTTGTTTTTATATTAGCGAAACTTGAAATATTTTAATTTTATTCCCATAAAAAAGAAAGATTGTAATTGTAAGTTTGATTATTATACAATCGTTTTCTAGATTATAATCATATATGATTAAATATTCATTACTTAAGTTTCTTAGAATTATTAGACTTTAATCACTAGATTAATGAACTCGACGTTTAGTGAATTGACCTATATTGAATTTCTTAAAAAAAATTACATGCTATATACATTAGTCAACCCCTACCCCCAAATATCATTCAAGTTCTATCAGTGCTAATGATCATATCTTCTATCGCTTTGAAAATATGAGATCTCATCAAGAACAATCAGATTAGGTGTCATGTAACAATTATTCAATTTTATTTTTATGACTAGTGTTAAAGTTTATATCATGTATACTATTATTTTCGACCCCCTTCCTTAAAATACTAGGTTTTCCACTGCATTACTCTTCTTTTCATTCCACCATTTATACTTTAGGCCACTCACTGGAAAGAGAGGATAAAAATCATAGGCGAGGGCTGCCTAAACCTTTCATTCCCGCATCTATGAATCAACCTCAGCCAAGTTCTAACTTCTAGTGTAATCTAAAGAGTCTTCATTCACAATTCATGAAAACTGTCACATAGTTGAGTGCTATGTCCTATTTTTGTTCAAGATTGATATGAATATTGGCTTGCCTTAGGCGCTGCAACGGACTTCTTTCCCTATCCTTTCAATCAAAAAGTGGTAGTTTATATCACCAAGAAGTTCTGGTGTAATACTATGGCGTGGAAGAGCTTATTCTCATAAAGGCCCTAGCTCTGTCATATTGCTATCTTTTTCATTAGCATAATCTTCTTTGCATTCTTATGTGGCATAATTGACTCGCAGCACATTCTAAAAGGACTATTGGATAAAGATGTATCATTTGTTTGGATTCTTGCCTTTCTAGTTTGCAAATTTCAACTATATTGAAAAAAAAGTTTTGTGTTTCCAACGAATCATTGAACGAGTAACTCATGAATGGTATCGTAAGAACTTCCAATCAGGAAATGACAAACGATAATTTTTTCTAGACTAAAGGTTTTAAATATCTTCTTTAGAAAAGAATGTATGCTTAATTGGGGGAGAAAAAGCAATCTAATCAGGGAATGACAGACGGTAATACTTCTAGACCAAAAATTTTAAAAATCCACTTCAAAAATCGGCCATCAAAACGAATGTGAAGCTAGTTGAGCGAAAAGAAAGTATCGTTAGTTTGTGAGTTTTTTACAGAGTAAGAAGGTATCAGTTTATACACAAATCTCACTATCTAGCGTATACCATTTTTGTTACTTATCAGATTTGAGCTTATAATATGTCATTGAAAAATTCTTCATGAAGAATGTGTTTACTATACTAATTTACCTTTTGACCTCTGGATGGGCTCTTCACAAAGGTATAAATGGTCACCAATAATCAAATCTTCACAAAATGGGTTAGTTTGACCTTTTTTTGGCCTTTTTACATAAATGTTGAAATCTTTAAAAGATTTTGTTTTGCAAAATATTTGTTTTAAAACCATTATAGTGACTAAAAGCCTTTTATGGAGCTCAAAATGAAGTTGGTTCACTATAAGTAAGTTGAGTAAATGTCATCATTGGACCGCCAATCCATGTAACCCACAATATGTGTTCAGTCTATGGTCTGAGGACACATTTTGGTATCTTTAATTGCCATTTTTTTTGGGTTGCTTGCATTCAAGACAATGTTGTGCCCAAGCATAAGGGAATTTTGGATTTTTGATTTGAGCACAGTGGTCATATGCAGTGTATAAGTTGCATTGCATTTATATTTGAGCATTTAGTTTTGTATATTTAGAGAAGTGGTTAGTTTAACATATAAGTCTTTCATGAATGGTTTGTCTATAATTCAGCTTTAGGAATTCTTATAGGCCTGCATTGAAGAAATTGAAAAAAAATAATAAACCAAAAAAAAGGAAGAAAAGTCCCTATAATAATGATACTTCTAGGATAGGTAGCTTTTATAGGCTGAATGTGATTTCTTTGTGTGACCGTCAAGTGAGAAAGTTTTTGAAAATTATATTTTAAATTGAGCTTTATCTTTTGGCCGCAAATGTCTGAATGAGCATTCCTTATCCTTTGTGTCCCTAGCACTAATATTGGCATATGGTTCCTTTTGAGCTAGTTGTGATAGTGGTAGATGTCCCATGAAATTTTAAGCCTTAAAGATTAATACATTACATTTGGTTTGATATTTTCTTCCATATAGGATTCTTCCTTGATGGAACTCTAGATCTTTCAAGAATTATCTTCAAAATCATGCTAGCATGTCACTATGATAAGTGATAGAGGAATTATTTGTTCCTGAAGCCAAATAAGTCAAATTGCCACCTAGTGCCCTTGAGCTTTTACCATTTCCATTTTTGGTGGAACCCCATATTTAGGGCTTGGAAAAACACATTTTCATTTGGCAAGGCAAGTCTAAAGGAGTAGCACTTTAGCGAATTGTGATATGTAGTTATTGGGGTGGTTGATGTTTTATTATGGTTCTTTTGGTATTCTAGCTTCACAAGAGGATGGCCTTGACTTGTATATGAGATATTTTTTTCGTCTTGGTCATAAGAGTTGATTCCATGTGTTAACTTTGTGAAAATTGAGTAGAATTAGAAGTTTGAATTGTTACATTCTCACATGCCATTCATTTGCCTTCTTCAAAAAAGAAAGAGAAAATACAAGAAAATTTTCCTAAACAAAGAGATAATCCAAAAAAATGATCCAGAAAAACAAATGAAATAGAAAAAAGTGAATAAAGTGTTCGGTACGAGAATTGTATATAGCTTGTCTAATGGATGAATAAAACCCATTTCAAAAATTTCTTCTCGGGCTTTGTATCTAATTTCTTAGTGATTTGTGATATGAGGTGTGTGAGCTTATAAAGCTGTTAGAAGTGCTCAGATTGCTTCTTGATCTCTTGGCTTTACAGCTCCACATTATACCCAAATCAATTATCCCTTTTTTACCCTCAACCCTTAACCCCATCATTACCCATTTTTTTATTTTCAAAAAAGTCTCTCGATTATCCTTGCGCATGTCGCATTTGAGTGGTGAGAATTGACATTCAAAGCAAGCACATCGTAGTTTCTAAGAGTGCAACAGTGTTTGAGTGAACCTTGACAATATCTAAATACTTGAACAGGAGTCTTCCACTTCTCAAGAGTAATGTTCCACAAATTGATTAGTTTTATCTTTTACATTTGCTGATATGAATTGCTTAATGATGATTTGGGTGGTTTTTTGAGTTCAACTTAGTGGTCTTAAAAGTTTTTCAAAAACCTTCATTTTCTCTCTTGTGTGCCAA
>NCQV01057757.1:16408-27353 GCA_002740545.1 Lophocereus schottii | reverse complement strand
CGGAGGAACAGAGAGAACTCAGGGGAGAAGAGAGTGAGTTTTGTTACTCACCGTTGGCGACCGCCACTACCGACCACCGATGTCAGCTGGTGTACGTTACCAGAGGTCACCAGGTGACCGTTTTGTACAAATTGAAATGGGATGCGCTGCCAGTCGGCCAGAGGAGCTAGAGAGGAGCTAGAGAGAGAGTTTTCGAGAAGTCATTGTTGTATGATAAATCACTGCATTCAACTGATTCAATTGCATAATTAAGTTTATTAGAATATCAATAAACTCTCTTAGGAACAAAATCAAAGTTAAATTATGTTTAAGTTGATGAATCAACTTAAAACTTAAACAGGTTCAAAAAATCATTAGGGTTAATTGAGGATTGCATGGGATGATATCCGTCATCCTCCCCTTGTTAGAAAAAATTTCTCCTCAAATTTAAACCATTAAATCTAGCTGAAATAACACCAACCACTCAAATAAATGTGGTTTGATTCGAACCAAGTGGTAATTACTCGGATGGTTAGGGGTTTTTTTGAGATAGCTTACCACAAGTAAAGAGATGCTAGGAATGTTTTTATGGTGTGTGGAGTTGGAAAAGATTGTTAGGGTGTGGGTGGGCTAAAGCATGGAGTTCAGTTTTTCTAAGTGAAACACTCTCTCCATAGATAATCAATGAACATATCATACTCTAGATCGTAGGCTTAGAATCGGATACATTCTCCCTTTGTTCAGCTTCTTCTTCTTTTGGATCATCGCAAGTGCTTTCCAAAGGAAGCATTTCACCCTCATCAGGTTCATACTCAACAAATTAACCTCTTTGCCTTCGTCTTCTTGAACGTCTTTTGCACAGGCTTCCTTTTCTTCTTCTCTTTCATTGTCAACCTCAAAGGGGAGCCTTGGAGCAAGGGTAAGGTTGTCTCCGTGTGACCAAAAGGTCATGGGTTTGAGCCTTGGAATCAGCCACTGACAAAGTCAGGTTAGGTTGCCTACAATTCACCCCTTGGGGTGCGGCCCTTCCCCGGACCCGACGTGAATGCGGGATGCTTGTGCACCGGGCTGCCCTTTTTTGCATTGTCAACCTCATGAGCTTCATGAACTTGGTCTACTTATGATGATAGCAAGGACTATTTGGCTTCCCTTCTTATTTCAAACCAAAGGGAGAGTAGATTAAGTTCATCATGTTGCATCTTGAGGTTTATTTCCAACATTCTAAGGTCAAACACTTCAAGTTCATCTTTTAGCTTGAGGAACTTTCTTCTGGTTGTGGCTTTCCTAGATCTCATGGTGAAAGTGGGTGAGAATGGGTTGTGATTGGGATGTGTTTTCGGGTTTATATTCATGGCTGAATTTGTGGGCGTGCGGATGGCGTGGGTTTTAGGCCAAGTTCTAGACTTGCTCTAATACCAAAACTGATGTATCTCTCAAGTGGTAAATCCTCAAAGAGACACAAGGGATTTTGTACTGAGAATCAAATGATTTTAAGCGGGAGAAGAGAAAAGGATAGAGAACTAAATCAATCTTTAGATACAGAAAAACACCGCTAAAGACCAATCTAGCTGAAAACAGAACTCTTACTTAGATACAGAAATCACCGCTAAGCTTGAGTTTAGGGCCCTGAAGCTTAATTAGGATATAGATATCACCCCCTAACCAAGGCTGAAGACTTATTTGCTCACTACTCTAACTGGCCTAGTTAGAGATAAGCAAGTTAAGTGTTCAAATGAAACAAGTGCAATGCTCTCAATTCTCTTTCAATGTCAAGGATAATAAGCTGGTGCAAAATGAGGTCCCTAAAGGCCCTTATATGGACGTTCAAGGGCTGCCTTAGAAATGTAACGCCCCTAAATTAAACATTTTCGGCTGCTTGGATTCTCTTTAATAAATCCCTGAATTAGGACTATTAAACTCAATGATAGGGGCATTACTGCCGTTCAAAAGGACAAGGATTGAAGTATCTATACTAGAAATAACGTAGTTAGGCATAGCTTCAACCATACACATTCACACATTAGCGAACCATATACAATTAATTGTTAATCTCAAATATGGTTTGTACACCATAGTAAAGTAATTCACCTCATAATCTACACCTCCATCTACTGAAGATTTAAAAATATGTCTCCAAAATATGCATATACTATATCATTGATTAATCCATCCAGATTCTCTTGCCCAACATGTTCTCTTCAGCTGGTTTACTAGCATGAGGGCAATCCACTGAGCATGTCCCTAAAACCAAATATGAGAAACATTTCAAACTATGAGCCCAAGCTTAGTACATGCATTCCTGCTTTATTAAATTATTTCTGCAGAGATTGATTGGGCGCCCACTTTGTAATCCATTTTAAGCTAAAATAAAAAGAGTGAATGAGATGAATGTAAATTACAATTGCTAGTTATTATCTGATGGTGAACCCCTTGACACTGTTATGATCTATGGATCGGTGTATACTTGCCAAGCCAACTAGGAGACTTGGCCAGAAGCTACACGGGTAACTGAAGGGCAGCACCCTATAACTAATAACTGATGGGGTCACTAATTATATGACAAATCATTAATTAAACTGTTTATTGATGTGCTTACCAAAACATCATCATTTTGATAAATACGTGTTGATGCCTAAAGATACAAATAACGAATGTACCTGAAGTCTTTAAAATACAATCTCACTTGATAATACTTATGCATAATAGGAAACGATAGACTAGGCCCTGTTTCTGGTTAAGAAATATAGTTATAAGTAAATGCAGTTAGCAAACAACTTTCACTCACATAATTTGTAATTTCATGGAAATTGACTAATAAAAAGGGAATCCACAATTCAAACAATTCAATATAAGATAAGTTATACTAAAATGGTTTTGAAAAATAAATAAGTTACGGTCATTGAATTCGAAATAAACAAATTGAAGCAAAATAGACAAAAATGAAATAATTGAGGTGATAATGGAAGTATTTTAATGGATATAAATGGAATATGGATTTTGATGTTTCTAAAATGAATAATAGAAGGTTTAATGACAAGACGGGTCCTGTGAGGTACCTCAAAACTATCATCTTACTAATTAAATTAAGTACAAATGATGGTGATTGAATTAATTTATTTATGCCAAAAATTTTTGGGGCAAAATTTGAACCCAAAATGAATCGGGCCGCAAATTGGGCCCAAATGAATTGGGCCCACATGAATTGGGCCAAACTTAACGAATTTGGGCCCAAACCTTTTTGCATGGTTGAAAATTAAATTTTTGTGACACTATGAAAAACTATTTAATCACGTAATCATATTTGCTGGGCCATAATATCCATACACCCGAAATTGTTACCGTAAACGAAAGTCGAATTATAAAGTGGGGCCTAAAATGAATTCTCCCAACTGGAATGATTAAATGAGATAAATAAATGTAAAAAATTAATAGCATGTCTTAATTAAATAAACAAACATGATTTAGGGTCGGGCTATTATAGGAAAGGTTTAAGAGGTTTCTTCAAAGTTAGGAAACCTCTAACCTAGCTTAATCTAGCCTAATCTGGCTTAGTCAAATTAGTTTTAACTAAACACGATTTACTCGAGCTAATTACAACTTTATGCAGCAAAGTAAGCTAAACTATACTAATTACATTCAGCCTAAGTGAGCAAGTAAGTAAGCAAGCTGCTCCTAACACGTAGGGAGAGAGCGAGAAAATGGTTGTTGAAGTTTGCACTTTACTACTGACCAACGGGGATGTTTCTGCCCTTCGTTCCTTGTTTCTCATTGGTTCTTCAATTGGTTACTGCATGATTGTGTCCAAGACTCCTTTAACAGCCTAATAATGCTGCTAGGACTGGATTGGATGGTTGGAAAGACATCGACCACCAAGTGCACCAATTAGGTGCAATTAGGGAAAATACTACAGTTTACAAGCTCTGGTTTGGTGCCACCTTTTGTATGCAAAATGTGGGCATGATTGGGATTGCCACACATGGTTGGAAAGCTTAGGATGTCCTCTAACTCATTCAGGTAGAATCACACATTCTGGAGATCAATTGATGGTCCAAACCCTCAGAAAACTCATATTGGTCTGAACTTGGTTCCAGCTTGCACTGTTTGCAAAAATGATCTGGTTCTTCAACTTCCACTAGACTTAACTTGAATTTCTCAATTGGACCAGGTAGATAACGTCTTTAGGAACAAAAATATGGAAAAATATCAGGCTTAAACTGATGCAACCCAGCCCATGGCATCCTCAACTAGCCTTAATCTTTTGGAAACATTTCCAGTTTTAAGTTGATTCATCAACTTAAACTTAATTAAACTTTTGTTTATCTGCTAAGAGAGTTTATTAACATCCTAATAAACTTAATTATGTAATTAAATCAGTTTAAATTAAGTTTGTTGATCCAAACCATCAAAGGATTCAAGGCAGAAGCTGCTGGGTTTAAGCCAGCACAATATCCAGTTTTCGTGAGCCTAAATACTTACGCCTCTTTGAGATTTAAGTCAAATATTTTTCTGTGGATTTGAAGTCTAAGAAGTTGGCTTTCCATAAAAACAAGTTTTAGCTCATTCTTGAACTCAAACTATCAAACCTATAGTTTTTGGATAGTTTTTACTCGGTTTTAAGTTTGTTATTTTCTAGGACATCCGAATTTCATAATTCTTTTTTGTTTTAGTTCCGTTTGGATGTCTAGTTTACAAGCATGCAAAGCAAGGTCCATGGTGCGCGCGTTAAGGGGCCAGTTCAGCCTATTTTGTTAAAGTGGTCGGCAGGCACCTGAAAATGCACAGTTAAAAAGATCTTGGTGATTAAGGTCCATAATGATGTCTAAATCCTGGTTTTCTAAAAGGAGGTTTCTAGACATGTTGAAGCTTCCCCCCAACAAAGGAAACCCTAAATTACTCATCAAAATGCAGTAGCCCAATAGCAGTAAAGCAACCGGTCTATACGCCACCTAGTAGCCAGTTTCTTCCCCCTGAGTGTTTACCGTCTTAAGTTGGTTTTCTCCACAAAGGTGAGTGTGTGCTTGGCTGTCTACTAGTGCTTAGTCACATGGTGACTCATGAATGGAGAAAGTGCCATGTGGAAGAGGAAGATTGTGCCATTTTGTAAGTGAACATTCAGACACTATACCAAAAGCTGGCAAGCATGCATTACTCCTCCCCTTTTGAAGTGGCAGCCATCTCTGTTTTCCATCCTAGAGCAGAAAACATGACTAATGAAGCCTAAGATCATTAAGAATAGCTTAAGTTAATCATCTTAAGCTAATGCACTCATTTGTTCTTACTTTTAATTCATTTATATACTAAACCATGTGCTTAGCTAGTGAAAGGTACTTAGTAACTTTCCTAAGCACTAAGTAATCTCCTAGTGGTTACCTAATGATTAAGGGAAGACATTAGGCATGCCTATAAATAGCCTAGCCATTCATTTTGTAATCAAGTGATGTTTAAGTGACATCTGAAGTTGAGTTTGAAACTCCTCGGTGTATTACTTTGAATTCTCTACTTGCTTATATATAATTAGGTTAATTAGAGTAGTGATCAAGTGAGTTGTAGTCTTGACTAGTGGTGAAATCTCTATCCTAATCCAAGATTAAGGGCCCTGAAATAGTTCTTGGTGGTGAAAACTGTATCCAACAATCCTTTCAGCTCTATCTACCTTCTAGTTTTTAGTGCCTTTGTTCATCATTTCAAGGCCTTGCCTTTTCTTTCCCACGGCACCCTCACATTCTTCTCCCCTCAAACTTGAGCGTTCCTATCATTTCCCCTCCTTTCTAATATGGTAGATCAATTTTGGTGTCAGAGCAAGTTTCATCCTTGTGCCTGAAAGCCCCGTATCCATACATCCAAAACTTTTTTTAAAAAAAAGTAGCCTTGCCTTGGTTCGTGTTGATCAGTCAACATAACTAGTACCAGTGTGATGACTCTTGAAGAATAGTTTGAAGCCCTCATGAAGAAGTTCAAACCCATGACCTCTTCTAATGTCAAATTAAAGAATCAGATAGAAAAGTTAGGGAAACAAGACAAATACTCATGAAAACAACTGGGAAATGACATGAAATCGAAACAGAAGGCACTTAAAAGTCCAACTGCATCTGTTCATGGTGGTGAAGAAGCAAGTAACTTGGTTTGCTCATAAAGTGAAGAAGAACCTCTAAGAAGGTTTAGAGGAGCTAGAAGAATACCCAACAACTCTATTGTTTCAAAGTTGAAATTCTAGAGTTTGAGGGTAAATTAGATCTTGATAAGTTTTTAGAATGGCTACACACTGTTGAGCGAGTTTATGATTACAAGGACATTCTAGATGATAAGAAAGTGAAACTGGTTGCACTTATATTATGAAGGTATGCGTCCCTCTGGCAGAATAACCTTTGTACCAAGCAAACCAAGAATATGAAAAGCAAGATCCGAACCTGGGAAAAGATGAAGTTAAAATTAAAGTCCCAATTCCTTCCTGCAAAGTATGTTCAAGATAGTTATTCCCAACTACATAATTTAACTCAGGGGAATTTAACTGTTGAAGAATAGACAAGAGAGTTCAAAAAGTTCTTGATCAAGTGTGGCATAGAGGAGCCTGAAGAGGAAACTATAGCTAGGTACTTAAACGAGGCCTTGAACCTAAGTATGCCAATGTGATGGAATTACAGTCATATGCTACTTTTGATGAAGTTTGTGTTCTTGCTCACAAGGTTAAGGAACGATGAAAATCAGGGCCCGTTAAGCATGAGTTTCCAAAGCCCGCACTTCAAAATAAATCTTTTAACAAGGGAAGTTCTAATCCTTTTCCTAAGCCCACATTTCCCTCCCCATTCGCCCTACAAAGAACCCCAACAACACCAAATTGCTTACCTCTACAAAGTAAACCTAAACCTATTCTTAAAGGCATCCAAAGATGTTTTAAGTGCCAAGGATTTGGGCACTTATGGGCACTTAGCTTTAGAATGCACCAACCATAGGTTTGATACTTTGGCCAAATGGGAAGCAAGAAAGGAGGAGGAGAACGAGGAGAAATCAAGAGGAAACTCTTGAGGAGACAGTAGTGAAAGCAGATGAAGGTGACATGCTTACTTTGGCTATGAACCATCCACCAAAGGGCCATAAGCATCTAAGCCTTTTTCTTGCTTCTAGTGAACCATTACTTAAAGCTCCTAATTCTGAATTTAGAGCTTTTAAGGAATGGATTCTAAACAAGTCCGAAGGATCCCCTCCAAATCAGATTCAAATCAGCAAGGGGAATGAGTGGAAAAGAGCCGACAAGACCAAGACAGATTTGTTCAAATGGTTGGTGTTATTTCGACCAGATCATGTGGCAAAAATTTGAGGAGAAATTTTTTCTAGCAATGGGAGGATGATGTAACTCAGCTCATGCCATCCTCAACTAGCCCTAATCTTTTTGAACCATTTCCAATTTTAAGTTGATTTGTCAACTTAAACTTAATTTAACTTGGATTTCTTTACTAGGCCAGTTTATTAACATCCTAATAAACTTAATTATATAATTAAATCAGTTTTAAGTTAAGTATTTTTGTCCAACCCTTCAAAGGATTCAAGATAGAAGGTGCTTAATTTAAGCCAGCAACATATTTGATTTTTATGAGCCGAATTACTTAGGTCTCTTTGAGATTTAAGTTAAATAGTTTTCCATGGGTTTGAATTCGAAGAAGTTAGCCTTCTATGAAAACAAGTTTCAGCTCATTTGGACTTTAGTTGATACTTTAAATCAGCTCTTCAATGCAAACTATCCAAGCTGCAGTTTTAGGGTAGTTTTTACCTGGTCTAGTGTTTATTATTATCTAGAACAAACAACATGCAAATGTTGTAATTCTTTTTTTTAGTTCACTTAGGTTGTCTATTTTACAAGCATGTAAAGCAACATCTAAGATGAGCATGTTAAGAGGCCCAGTTCAGACCATTTTATCAAGCTAGTTGGTAGACGCTTTAAATTGCACGGTTGAAAAGATCTTGGGGATTAAGATCCCTAATGAAGTACGAATCCTGATTTTCAAAATGGGGGGCGGGGGTTCTAGACATCTTGAGGTTTCCCCCCATGGAAGGAAAACCCCAATTAGTCATCAAAATGTAGCAGTCCAACAACAGCAAAGCAGCCGGTCTACACGCCACCCAACAGCTGGTTTCTTCACGTAAAGGGTTTGCCCACTTAGGTGAGTTTTCTCCACCAAAGTGAGTGTGTGCTTGGCTATCTAGTAGTGCTTAGTCACTATGTAACTGATGAATGGAGAAAGTTCCATGTGGAAGGGGAAGATTGTGCCATTTTGCAAGTCCACATTCTGACACTATAGCAGAAGGTGGCAAGCATACATTACCCCTCTCTTTTGAAGTGGCGACCGTGTATGTTTTCCCTCCTAGTGAGGAAAACATGACTAATCAAGCCTCAGATCATCAAGGAAGAGCTTAAGTTAATCGTTTTGAAACTATGCACTCATTTGTTCTTACTTTTGATTTGTTTATGTACTAAACCATGTGTTTAGCCGGTGAAATGTACTCAGTAACTATCCTAAGCATTAAGTGATCTCCTAATGGTTGCCTAATGATTAAGGGAAGACCATATGCATGCTTATAAATAGCGTATCCATTAATTTAATAATCAAGTGGTGTCCAAATGAAATATAAAGTTGAGTTTAAAACTCTTCAATGTTGTTACTTTGAATTCTCCACTTGCTTATTTCTAATTAGGCCAATTAGAGTGTTGATCAAGTGAGTCTTGGTCTTGATTAGGTGGTAAAATTTGTATCCTAATCTAAGGTTAAAGGCCCTGAAATAGTCTTTGGTGGTGAAATCTATATCCAAGAATCATTTCAGTTCCATCTACCTTCTAGTTTTCAGTGCTGTAGTTTATCATTTCAAGGCCTTGCCCTATCTTTCCCATGCCACCATCACGTTCTTCTCTCCATAAAATTGAGTTTTCCCTTCATTTCCCCTCCTTGCCAGTGTGGGACATCATAAATGCAAAAGGATTCTAAGGAATGCAATGCACAAAACTGGACTCATTCTGTCTCAGCCCCACAATTTAGACAGTTTGGATTTAAAGACTGATTTGGATAGGTAAACGAAATCCAAATGAGCTGAAAATTATTTTGTTAGAAAGCTAACATGTTGAACTTCAACCCCATCGTAAAATATTTGACTTAAACCTCAGAGAGGCCTAACTAATTAAGCTCCCAAAAATCGGCTATGTTGCTAGCTTGAACTATCTTAGCAAAGAAATCAAAGTTAAATTAAGTTTTAGTTGATGAATCAACTTAAAACAGAAACAGGTTTAAAAAATGATTAGGGCTAATTGAGGATTGCGTGGGCTGATATCCATCATCCTCCTGTTGTTAGAAAAAAATTTATCCTCAAATTTAAGCCATTAAATCTTGCTGAAATAACACCAAACACTCAAATAAACATGGTTTGATTCGAACTTGATGGCAATTAATCGGATGGTTAGGGGCTTTTTGGGATAGCTTACCACAAGATAAGAGATGGTGGGAAAATTTTTATGGTGTGTGGATTTAGAAAAGATTGTTATGGTGCGGGTGGCCCGAAGCATGGAGTTTAGTTTTACTAAGTGAAACATTGTGAGCATGGCTCTTTCCATGGATAATCAATGAACATATCATACCCTAAACCGTGGGCTTGGAGTGGGATATGTTCTGCCTTTTTTCAGCTTCTTCTTCTTTTGGATCATCCCAAGTGCTTCCCAAAGGATGCATTTTACCCTCATTAGGTTCATACTCATCAAATTTAGGAGGTAGGGTCGAAATTAACCTCCTTGCCTTCATCTTCTCGAATGTCTTCCACACAAGCTTCCTTTTCTTCTTCTCTTACATTGTCAACCTCATGACCTTCGTAACTTTGGTCTACTTTTGGTGATAGCAAGGGCTGTTTGCCTTCCCTTCTCATTTCAAACAAGAGGGAGAGTAGATTGAGTTCATCTTGTTGCATCGTGAGGTTTATTTCTAGCATTCAGAGGTCAAGTGTTTCAAGTTCATTTTTAGCTTGAGGAACTTTCTTCGGGATATGGCTTTCCCAGATCTCATGGTGAAAGTGGGTGAGTACGGGCTGTATTTGGGATGTGTTTAGGGTTCGTGTTTGCAATTGAATTTGAGAGCATGTCGACGGCGTGGGTTTTAGGCTAAGTTCTGAACCTGCGCTGATGCTAAAACTAATGTATCTCTCAAGGGTAAATCATTAAAGAGACACAAGTGATTTCGTACTTAGAATCAAATGATTCTAAGTAGGAAAAGGAGAAAAGGATAGAGAACTAAATCAATCTTTAGAAATAGACACACTGCTAAAGACCAATCTAGCTAGAAACTAAACTCTTACTTAGATACAGGAATTGCAACTAAGCTTGAGTTTAGGGCCATTAAGCTTAATTAGGATACAGATATCACCACCTAAATAAGGATTAAGACTTACTTAATTACCACTCTAACCGACCTAGTTAGAGATAAGTACGTTAAGTGTTTGAATGAAACAAGAACAATGCTCTCAATTCTCTTTCAATTTCAAGGATAATAAGCTGAGTACAAAATAAGGCCTCTAAGGCCCTTATATGGATGTTCAAGGGCTGCCTAGGAAAGGTTAAGAGGTTTTTTCAAAATTAGGAATCCTCTAACCTAGTTTAATCTACCCTAATCTAGCTTTGTTAAATTGATTTTAACTAAACACAATTTGGTCACGGTAATTACAACTTCATGCACTAAAATAAGCTAGATTATACTAATTACATTCAGCCTCAGTATGCAAGTAAGTAAGCAAGCTGCTCCTAACACATGGGGAGAGAGAAAATGGCTGCTGAAGTTTACAGTTTACGACTAACCAATGGGGATGTTTCTGCGTTTTTTTCCAAGTTTCTCATTGGTTCTTCAATTAGTTACTCCGTGATTGTGTCCAAGACTTCTTTAACAACCTAATCATGCTACTAGGACTAGATTCGATCAACCACCAAATGCACCAATTAGGT
>NCQV01057757.1:0-15706 GCA_002740545.1 Lophocereus schottii | reverse complement strand
CTTAAACTCAAACTATCCAGGCTGCAGTTTTGGGACTGTTTTTGCTCAGTTTTGTGTTTATTATTTTCTTAATCGAACGACATCCGAAAGTTGTAATTCTTTCTTTGTTAGTTTCCTAGGATGTCTAGTTTACAAGCATGTAAAGCAAGGTCCAAGGTAAGCACATTAAGGGCCCTATTCAGCACATTTTCTCAAGCCGCTTGGTAGGCACCTGAAAATACATGGTTGAAAAGATCTTGGTGATTAAGGTCCTTCATGATATATAAATCCTTGTTTTCAAGATGGAAGGGGTTCTAGACATCTTGAGGTTTCCCCTCGTAGAAGGAAATTGTAAATTAGTCAACATAACACAGCGGTCCAATAGCATCAAAATAGGCGGTCTAGATGGTACCTAGTAGCCGTTTTCTTCCCCTAGAGGGTTTACCCTATTAGGTGGTTTCTCCACCAAGGTGAGTATTTGCCTTACTGTCTGCTAGTACCTAGTCACCATGTGACTTATGAGTGGAGAAAGTGCTATGTGGCAGAGGAAGATTGTGCCATTTTTTAAGCTCACATTCAAACACTATAGCAGAAGGTGGCAAGCATGCATTACTCCTCTCCTTTTAAAGTGTCGTCCGTGTATGTTTTCCCTCCTTGGGAGGAAAACATGACTAATCAAGCCTCGAATCATCAAGGAATAGCTTAAGTTAATCATTTTGAAGCCAATGTGCTCATTTGTTCTTGCTTTTGTTTCGTTTATATACTAAACCATGTGCTTAGCAAGAGAAATGTACTTAGTAAAGATCCTAAGCATTAATTAATCTCCTAATGGTTACCTAATGATTAAGGGAAGACCTTAGACTTGCTGGTAAATAGCCTAGCTATTCATTTTGTAACCAAGTGATGTTTAAGTGAAATTTGAAGTTGAGTTTGAAACTTCTAAGTGTTGTTACTTTGAATTCTCTACTTGCTTATCTCTAATTAGGCCAATTCGAGTGGTGATCAAGTGAGTCTTAGTCTTGATTAGATGGCGAAATCTATATCCTAATCCAAGATTAAGGGCCCTAAAATAGTTCTTGCTGGTGAAATCTGTACCCAAGAATCATTTCAGTTCTATCTACCTTCTAGTTTGCAGTGCCTTGGTTTATCGTTTCAAGGGCTTGCCTTTTCTTTCCCACACCACCATCACATTCTTCCCTTAAATTTGAGCTTTTGATTTATTTCCCCTCCTTCCTAGTGTGGTACATCAATCATGGTAGTAGAGCAAGTTTCATCCTTGTGCCTTAAACCTACACCTCCATACAATACCCAAAAAAAAAAAAAAAAGGTTACCTTGGTGCGTGTTCATAAGTCAACATGACCAGTACTAGTGTGATGACTCTTGAAGAAAAGTTTGAAGCTCTCATGAAGAACTTCAATGGTGTGACCTCTTCTAATGTCAAATTGAAGAATCAGATATAAAAGTTGGAGAAACAGAATGAGTACTTGTGAAAATAACTAGGAAATGATATGAAACAGAAACAGAAGGCCCTTAAAACTCCAACCGCATCTGTTCATGGCGATGAAGAAGCAAGTAACTTGGTTAGCTCATCAAGTGAAGAAGAACCTCCAAGAAGGTTTAGAGGAGCCAAAAGAATATGCAATAACTCTATCGATTTGAAAATTGAAATTCCAGAGTTTGAGGTAAATTGGATCCTAACGAGTTTCTGGAATGGCTACACACTATTGAGCGAGTTTTTGATTACAAGGACATTCCAGATGATAAGAAAGTGAAACTTGTTGCCCTTAGATTATGAAGGTATACGTCCCTCTGGTTGACTAACCTTTGCGCTAAGCGAACCAGGAACATGAAAAGCAAGATCCGAACCTGGGAAAAGATGAAGTCAAAATTGAAGTCTCTGTTCCTTCCTACAATGTATGTTGAAGACAGTTACTCCCAACTACATGGTTTGACTCAGGAGAATTTAATTGTTGAATAATATGTAAGAGACTTAGAAAAGTTCCTGTTTAAGTGTGACATACAGGGGACTGAAGAGCAAACTATAGGTACTTAGGAGGCCTTGAACCTAAGTATTCTAATGTGGTCGAATTACAGTCATATGCTACTTTTGATGAGGTTTGTGTTCTTGCTCACAAGGTTGAGCAACAAAGAAAATCAAGCCCCCATCAGCTTGAGTTTCCAAGGCCCCCAATTCAGAACGAACCCTTTAACAAGGGGAGTTCTAATCCTTTTCCTGAGCCCACATTTCCCTCCCCTTTTGCCCCATAAAGAACCCCAACACCATAAAATAGCTTACCTCCACAAAGTAAACCTAAACCTATTCCTAAAGGAATCCAAAGATGTTTCAAGTGGCAAGGATTTGGGCACTAAGCTTTAGAATGCACCAACCATAGGTTTGTTACTTTAGCCGAATGAAAAGCAACAAAGGAGGAAGAAATGAGGAGAATCAAGAGGAAACTCTAGAGGTGATAGTAGTAAAAGTAAATGAAGGTGAGATGCTTACTTTGGCTACCAACCATCAACCAAAGAACCATAAGCATCTAAGCCTTTTTCTCACTTCTAGTGAACCATTATTTAAAGGTCCTAATTCTGAATTTAGAGCTTTTAAGGAATTGGTTCAAAATAAGTTCGAAGGAGCCCCTCCAAACTAGATTCAAATCAGCAAAGGGAATGAATACGAAAGAGCCTATGGGACTAAGAGAGATTTATTCAAATGGCTTGTGTTATTTCAGCCATATCATATGGCAAAAATTTGAGGACAAATTTTTTCTAGCAAGGGGAGGATGATGTAATTCAGCCGATGCCATCCTCAACTAGCCTTAATCTTTTCGAACTATATCAAGTTTTAAGTTGATTTGTCAACTTAAACTTGATTTAGCATTGATTTCATTGCTAAGAGAGTTTACTAAAATCTAATAAACTTAATTATGCAATTAAATCAGTTTTAAATTAAGTATTTCTAACAAAACCTTCAAAACATTCAAGACAGAAGGTATCGGGTTCAATCCAGTAGCATATCTGATTTTTTTTGGGCCTAATTACTTAGGCATCTTTGAGGTTTAAGTCAAATATTTTTCCACGGGTTTGAATTCTAAGAAGTTAGCTTTCCATAGAAATAAGTTTCATCTCATTTGGACTTCATTTGATACTTCAAATCGGCTCTTGAACTCAAGCTATTGAAGCTGTAGTTTTGGGGCAGTTTTTACCCGATTTTCTGTTGGTTATTTTCTCGATCAACAGACGTCCAAATGTTTTAATTTTTTTTTTGTTAGTTCTCTTAGGATGTCTTGTTTGGAATGATGAAAGCAAGGTCCGAGGTGAGCACGTTAAGGGGCCCAGGTCAGCTCATTTTGTCAAGCTGCTTGGTAGGTGCATGAAAATGCACAGTTGAAAAGATCTTGGTGATTAAGGTCCTTAGTGATGGCCAAATCCTGATATTTAAGAAGAGGGGATTTCTAGACATCTTGAGGTTTCCTTCCATGGAAAGAAACCCCAAATTAGTCATCAAAATATAGTGGTCCAATGGCAGCAAAGCAGCCAGTCTGCACATTACAAGCAGCCGGTTTCTTCACCTTAAGGGCTTGCCTTCTTAGGTGGGTTTTCTCTGCCAAGGAGAGTGTGTACTTATTTGTGAACTAGTGCTTAGTCACCATGTGACTCATAAATCAAGAAAGTTCCACGTGAAAGAGGAAGATTGTTCCGTTTTGCAAGCTCACATTCGGACACTATAGTAAAATGTGGCAAGCATGCATTACTCGTCCCCTTTTGAAGTGGCATCCACGCATGTTTCCTCTCCTAGGGAGGAAAGCATGACTAATAAAACTAGGATGATCAAGAAATAGCATAAGTTAATCATTTTGAAGCTAATGCACTGATGTGTTCTTGCTTTTGATTCATTTATGTACTAAACCATATGCTTAGCTAGTTAAACATACTTAGTAACTATACTAAGCATTAAGTAATCTCCTAATGGTTACCTAATGATTAAAGGAAGGCCATAGGCATGCTTATAAATAGCGTAGCCATTGATTTTATAATCAAGTGATGCTTAAGTGAAGTCTGAAGTTGACTTTGAAACTCCTCAGTGTTGTTATTTTGAATTCTCTAGTTGCTTATCTCTAATTAAGCCAATTAGAGTGGTGATCAAGGAAGTGTTAGTCTTGATTAGGTGGTGAAATCTATATCCTACTCCAAGATTAAGGGCCCTGAAATAGTTCTTCGTGGTTAAATCTGTATCCAAGAATCATTTCAGCTCTATATACCTTCTTATTCTTAGTGCCTTGGTTTATGATTTCAAGGCCTTGCCTTTCCTTTCCCCAGCCAACATCACATTCTTCTCTCCTCAAACTTGAGATTTCCTTTCATTTCCCCCTTTCCCAGTGTGATATGTCATGAATCCAAAAGAAGTGTCAGAAATACAATACACAAAACCGAACTCATTCTGTCTCAACTCGGTAGTTTGGACAATTTGGATTTAAAGACTGTTTTGGATGGGCAAATGATGTCCAAATAGCAGAAACTTATTTTGTTAGAAAGCTAACGTCTTGAACTTCAAACCCATGGTAAAATATTTGACCTAAACCTCAGAGAGGCCTAGTAATTAAGCTCACAAAAATCGGGTAGGTTGCTGGCCTGAACCCAGGACCTTCTATTTTAAGCCCTTTGATGGCTTGGATAAAAATACTTAATTTAAAACTGATTTAATTACATGATTAAGTTTCTTAGAATGATAGTAAACTCTCTTAGCAAAGAAATCAAAGGTAAATCAAGTTTAAGTTGATGAATTAACTTAAAACTGAAACAGGGTCAAAAAATGATTAGGGCTAATTGAGGATTGCATGGGGTGATACCTATCATCCTCCCCTTGTTAAAAAAAAAAATGTCCTCAAATTTAAGCCATTAAATCTGGATAAAATGGCACCAACCACTCAAATAAACATAGTTGGATTCGAACCTGGTGGTGATTACTCATATGGTTAGGGGCTTTTTAAGATGGCTCACCACAAGTAAAGACATGGTGGGAATGTTTTTGTGGTATGTGGAGTTCGAAAAGGTTATTAGGGTGTGGGTGGGCTGAAGCATGGAGTTTAGTTTGGCTAAATGAAACATTGTGAGCAAAACTCTCTCCATGGATAGTCAATGAACGTATTATGCCCTGAACCGTAGGCTTGAGTGGGATATGTTCTCCCTTTGTTTAGCTTCTTCTTCTTTTGGATCATCCCAAGTGCTTTCCAAAAGAAGTATTTCACCCTTGCCAGGTTCATACTCATAAAATTTAGGAGGTAGCTCGAAATGACCCCTTTGCCTTCGTCTTCTTGAACATCTTCCACATAGGCATTATTTTCTTCTTCTCTTGCATTGTCAACCTCATGACCTCCGTGACTTTGGTCTACTACCGACGATGCCGAGGGCTGTTCGGCTTCCCTTCTCATTTTAAACAGGCCGGAGAGTAGATTAGCTTCATCTTATTGCATCTTGACATTTATTTCTAGCATTCTAAGGTCGAACACTTTAAGTTCATCTTTTAGCTTGAGGAACTTTCTTTGGGATATGGCTTTCCCATATCTTATGGTGAAAGTGGGTGAGTATGGGTTGTGTTTCAGATATGTTTGCGGTTTGTGTTTGTGGCTGAATTTGAGAGCATATGGATGGCGTGGGTTTTAGGCAAAGTTCTGAACTTGCTCTTATGCTAAAATTGATGCATCTCTCAAGGAGTAAACCCCTAGAGAGACGTAAGGAATTCTGTACTTTGAATCAAATGATTCTAAGCGAGAAAAAGAAAAAAGGATAGAGAACCAAATTAATCTTTAGATACAAAAATACCACTAAAGACCAATCTAGCTTAAAACTAAACTCTTACTTAGATATAGAAATCACCACTAAGCTTGAGTTTAGGGCCCTTAAGCACAATTAGGGTATAGATATCACCACCTAACCAAGGCTTAAGACTTACTTGATCACCACTCTAACCGGCCTAGTTAGACATAAGCAAGTTAAGTGTTTGAATGAAATAAGGGCAATGCTCTTAATTCTCCTTCAATTTCAAGGATAATGAGCTGAGTACAAAATGAGGTCCCTAAGGTCCTTATACGGACCTTCAAGGGCTACCTAGGAAAGCTTAACAAGTTTCTTTAAAGTTAGGAAACCTCTAACCCAGCTTAATCTAGCTTAATCTGGCTTAGTCAAATCAATTTTAACTAAACACAATTTAATCAAGCTAATTATAACTTAATGCACCAAAATAAGCTAGATTATACTATTTACATTTGGCCTAAGTGAGCAATTAAGTAAACAAGCTGCTCCTAAAACATAGGGAGAGAGAAAATGGCTGCTGAAGTTTGCACTTTATAGCTAACCAATGGGGATGTTTCTACCTTTCTTTCCTTGTTTGTCGCTGGTTCTTTAGTTGGTTACTCCATGATTGTGTCCAAGACTCCTTTAACAGCCTAATCATGTTGCTAGGACTAGATTGGATCAACCACCAAATGCACCAATTAGGTGCAACCGAGCAGAATACTTTAGTTTGTAAGCTCTATTTAGACGCCACCTTCCATATGCAAAACGTGAGCATGATTTGGATTGCCACACATGGTTGGAAAGCCCTAGATGTCTTCTAACTCCTTCAGGTGGAATCACACATTTTGGAGATCATTTGATGGTCCAAACCCTCAGAAAATCCATACTGGTGTACCTTGGGCTCTAGCCTACACTGTTTGCAAAAATGATCTGGTTCTTCAACTTCCACTTGACTTAGCTTGAATTTCTCAACTAGACCAGGTAGATAACATCTTCGGGAACCAAAATATGCAAAAATATCGTCCTTAAACCAAGGTAACTCCGCCTATGCCATCCTCAACTAGCCCCAATCTTTTTAAACCATTTCTAATTTTAAATTGATTCCTCAACTTAAACATAAGTTAACTTTGATTTCTTTGATAAGAGAATTTATTAACATCCTAGTAAATGTAATTATTCAATTAAATTAGTTTTAAATTAAGTTTTTTTTTCCCCAAACCTTCAAAGGATTCAAGACAAAAGGTACTGGGTTCAAGCCAGCAGCATATCTGGTTGTTGTGAGCCTAATTACCTATGCCTCTTCACGGTTTAATAAACTATTTTTCTATGGATTTGAAGTGAAAGAAGTCATCTTTGTAACAAAATAAGTTTCAGCTCATTTGGACTTTATTTGATACTACAAATCAGCTCTGGAACTCAAACCATCCAGGCTACAATTTTGGGATAGTTTTTACTCGGTATAGTGTTTGTTATTTTCTAGATCAAATGACATCCAAATGTAGTAATTCTTTTTTTATTCATTCATTTAGGATGTCTAGATTACAACCACATAAAGCAAGGTCCAAGGTGAGCACGTTAAGGGGCCCAATTGAACCCATTCTGCCAAGCTGCTTTGTAGGCACCTGAAAATACACGGTTGAAAAGATCTTAGTGATTAAGGTCCTTACTGATGTCCAAATCTTGATTTTCAAAAACAGAGGGTTTCTGGAAGGTTTTCCTTCATAGAAGGAAACCCCAAATTAGTCATCAAAATGTAGTGGTCCAATAGCAGAAAAGCAGGTGGTCTACACGTTACCTAGTAGCACGTTTCTTCACCTAGAGGGTTTACCCTCTTAGGTGGGTTTTCTCCACCAAGGTGAGTGTCTGCTTGGTTGTATACTAATGCTTACTCACCACGTGACTCATGAATGGAGAAAGTACCATGTGGAAGAGGAAGATTGTGCCATTTTGCAAGCTCACATTCGGACACTATAGCAGAAGGTGGCAGGTATGCATTACTCCTCTCCTTCTGAAGTGGCAGCCGTGTATGTTTTACCTCCTACCCCTAATAGGGAGGAAACCATGACTAATCAAGCCTTGGATCATCAAGGAATAGCTTAAGTTAAATCATTTTGAAGCTAATGCACTCATTTGTTCTTGCTTTTAATTCGCTTATGCACTAAACCTTGTTCTTAGCTAGTGAAATGTACTTAGTAACAAGCAATCTCTTAATGGTCACCTAGTGATTGAGGGAAGACCTTAGGCATGCTCATAAATGACAAAGCCATTCATTTTGTAATCAAGTGATGTTTAGGTGAAATCTGAAATTGAGTTTGAAACTCCTCAGTGTTGTTACGTTGAATTCTCTACTTGCTTATCCCTAATTAGGCTAATTATAGTGGTGATAAAGTGAGTTTTAGTCTTGGTTAGATGGTAAAATCTATATCCTAATCTACGATTAAGGGCCCTAAAATAGTTCTTGGTGGTGAAATCTATAGCCAAGAATCATTTTAGTTCTGTCTACCTTCTAGTTTTCAGTGCCTGGTTTATCATTGCAAGGCCTTGCCTTTTCTTTCCCACACCAGCATCACATTCTTCTCTCCTCAAACTTCAGCTTTCTTTTCATTTCCCCTCATTTCTAGTGTGATACATCATAAACCCAAAAGAAATCCAAGGAATGCAATACACAAAACTGGACTCATTCTGCCTCAGCCTGGCAGTTTAAGCAGTTTGGATTTAAAGATTGATTTGGATGGGCAAACGAGGCCCAAATGAGCTAAAACTTGCTCTCTTGGAAATCTAACATCTTGAATTTCAAACCCATTACATAATATTTGACTTACACCTTACAGAGGGCTAAGTTATTAAGTTTATAAAAACCAGGTATGTTATTGGACTAAACCCGACACCTTCTGTTTAAAGTCCTTTGATAGCTTGGACAAAAATACTTCATTTAAAACTGATTTAATTGTATAATTAATTTTATTAGAATGTCAATAAAATATCTTAGTAAAGAGATCAAAACTAAATTAAGTTGAAGTTGATGAATCAACTTAAAACTGAAGCAGGTTATAAAAATAATTAGGGCTAATCGAGGATTGCATGGGGTCATATCCGTCATCCTCCCCTTGTTAGAAAAATTTGTCCTCAAATTTAAGCTGTTAAATATGGCTAAAATAACACCAACCACTCAAATTGACATGGTTTGATTCAAACCTGGTGGAAATTACTCAGATGGTTAGGGGCTTTTTGGGATGGCTTACCACAAGCAAAGAGATGGTGGGAACGCTTTCATCGTATGTGGACTCCAAAAATATTGTTAGGGTGTGGGTGGGCTGAGGCATAGAGTTTAGTTTTGCAAAGTGAAACATTGTGAGCACAACTCTCTCCATCGACAATCAATGAACATATCATGCCCTAAGCCGGATGCTTTTAGTGGGATATGTTCTCACTTTGTTGAGCTTCTTCTTCTTTTGCATCATCCCAAGTGCTTCCCAAAAGAAGCATTTCACCCTCGTCAGGTTCATACTCATCAAATTTAGGAGGTAGCCCGAAATCACCTCCTCGCCTTCGTTATGTTGAACATCTTCCACACAGGCTTCATTTTCTTCTTCTATTGCATTGTCAACCTCGTGACCTTCATGACTTTGGTATACTTTTGGTGATACCAAGGGCTATTTGGCTTCCCTTCTCATTTCAAACCAGATGGAGCATAGATTAAGTTCATTTTATTGCATCTTAAGGTTTATTTCTAGCATTCTGAGGTCAAATGCTTCAATTTCATATTTTAGCTTAAGGAATTTTCTTCAGGATGTGGCATTCCCGTATCTCATGGTGAAAGTGGGAGAGTATGGGTTGTGTTTGGGATGTGTTTGGGGTTTGTGTTTGAGGCTGAATTTAAGGGGGTGTGGATGGCGTACGTTTTAGGCCAAGTTCTAAACTTGTCCTTACACCAAAACTGATGTATCTCTTAAGGGGTAAATCCTTAAAGAGACACAAGGGATTTTGCACTTACAATGTAATGATTCTAAGTGGGAAAAAGAGAAAAGGATAGAGAACTAAATCAATCTTTAAAGATAGAAACACCACTAAAGACCAATATAGCCGAAAACTAAACTCTCACTTAGATAAAGAAATCGCCATTAAGCTTGAGTTTAGGGCCCTTAAGCTTAATTAGGGTACAAATGTCACCTCCTAACAAGGCTTAAGATTTATTTGATCACCACTCTAACTGGCCTAGTTAGAGATAAGCCAGTTGAGTGTTTGAAGCGCAAGGCTCTCAATTCTCTTTCAATTTCAAGGATAATAAGCTGAGTACAAAATGAGTTCCCTAAAGGCCCTTATATGGACATTCAAGGGCCGTGTAGGAAAGGTTAAGAGGTTTCTTCAAAGTTAGGAAACCTCTAACCTAGCTTAATCTAGCCTATTCTAGCTTAGTCAAATTGATTTTAAGTAAACACAATTTAATCAAGCTAATTATAACTTTATGCGCCAAATTGAGGTAGATTATACTAATTACATTCAGCCTAAGCAAGCACGTAAGTACGTAATGGAGTCCTACCAAGCTAAGATCTTGTTTACGATCAAACAAGTCCAGAACGTCCAAGAACAAGGTCCCAAGTCCAAAAGAAGGCTTACATTTTACTAGAAGCACAAACAGATGCAAATGGATGTAAAACAATTTTGAAGCCCGGTTTTGTGTTTCTAATTACTTAGGCCTCCATGAGGTTTAAGTCCTGAATGTTTGCATATTTTGGGTCCATAACATGTTAGCTACCTAGTCCAAGTGATTAAACCTATTTAAATTAGATGGAAGATGAAGAACGAGGTCAATCTTCAAAATGGCGTAGTGTAGAGCTTGGTAAGGAACAGTCTGAAAAATTTTGATCTTTTGAATTGCATATGAGCTCCAAAAGGTGTAATTCCACTTAGAGATGTTATAGGACTTCTCAAGCTTTCCAACCATGCATGGAAAGCTGAGTTATGCCCACATTTGCCCTAAGAAACAAGGCCTCTAATCAGACCCTGCATTCTTCCTGCAGCAGCTTGGTTGCACCTGATTGGTGCATTTGGTGGTTGAAAGCTTTACCCATGTCCAATCTTAGCCTAGCTACATGATTTGGTTCCTAGAAGGTAGTTAGACGCAATCACAGAAGAACCACCAAGTTAACCAATGGAAAACAATTAGAGAAAAGGAAGTCTTCAGCGATTGGCTAGTCATAAAGGAACCCGGAGACAAGCTATTGCTCTTGTTTTTCTCTCACATATGAAAAGCTACATGTTTCTATGCTTGCTTGCTTACTTACTTCTTAATCATGTAAGCTTTTATTCTGATTGGTTAAAATAAGGGCAATGATTGTAATTAGCATGGATCATGGTTGTAAACTTGTTAGTATCTCACGGGTTAGCTAAAACCGTGAACTAAGCTTCTTTAAGAGGTTTTCTAATTACGAAGAAACCTCACCGCTATGCTGGAGCTGCTTGCTTGCTAGGTTGCTTGGCTATAATGCTTGTACTCTTTCACTTGGACTATCAGATTTTGTGAATTGAAGGAGAGAAAAGAGAGCTTTGCTCCTTGAAACGAAAAATACTAAACTTGCTTATCCTTAACCAGGCCGATTAAGATGGTGTCCAAGCTTATTTCTAATCTTATTTAAGTGGTGATTTCTGTATCTTAGTTAAGTTTAGGGGCCCTAACATTAGTCTTGGTGGTGATTCTGTATCCAAGACTCAAGTTTAGTTCGATCTCTTACTTCTGTTTCAGTTTCGGGTTCATTGAAACCAAGTGAAGAACCATGAGAGCTTTGCTTGTTTGTTTGCATTCTTTTGATTATAAGCTTAATCCCTTGAGCTTTACATCATATTTGGTATCGGAGCTGAGTTTCTCCTTGGCTTGGTATACTCCCTATAATTTCATATTCAATCCTAAGCACATTTCCCAAACACAAACTCTATTTTCGTTCTACCTTTAAACCAGACGTATGTCTCGAGGGTCTAATGCTAAAACTCAATTTAAGAGTGAAAGCATAAAACCAAGAGGGTATACAATCAAGGAGAAACCAAGGAAAGTGGCATGTAATAGGTTGTTTGTGAGGCAGCAAACACATAAGGTAGAAATGGTATTTAGAATCAAAGGATTCTAAATGGGAAAAGGGAAAGGAACTTGAAGTATCTTCAAAGGATTAAATGAAAACAAAGCTAGAAAACAAGAACACAAAGATTTGGAATCTAAAAACTAGCTTAGTAATCTTCAAACTCGTGTAGATAAACAAGGTAGATGGATAGAACTAAACCTTTGTTTGGATATAGAAACACCACTAAATGAAGGTTTAGGGCCCTTAAACTTGATTAAGATACAGAAACACCACTTAAGCGAGTTTAAAAGAACACTTGAACATCGCCTTAACTGGCCTAGCTAAGTATAAGGAAGTGAAGTGTTTGAATGCACGAATGCACGAAAACAAAATGCTCTCAATTGGTTTTTGATTCAAATTCTGATTCATCATTTCATACATGGTCGTGTGCTCCTTAAATTAAATAGCCTAGCAAGCAGCAAACCAAGTAAGCACACTCCTTAACCTTTCCTTCCTAGGGAGGAAAGGTATTAGCTTAGCCCTAATTATACGATTAGAGATAACCGTGTACTAATCACACTCTAACTTAATCAAATCACATCAAAAACATTAAACAAAAGCTAATACATGATGTTTACAACATAAACATGCTTATTTAGTCCTAATACAACCAGCTTATCTAGCAAAGTAAAGAGATTGGCCAGCCGTAAAGTGACTTCTCCTTTTCGACTATCCAATAAGCTTCAAGAGACATCTTTTGCTGCCTTTGCTTCCCATTGGACGTTCTTTTCAAGAGCAACTCTTTTTGCAGCTGATTATTGGCCTTTTAGATAGCTTGGGCATGTGCCACTCAGCAATGGAGATAGTAAACCCTTTGGAGAAGGAAAACTTCAACCATGCTGCTAAATCAGGCCCATGGCAGTTTTCTTGCCAGTCTTCTAACTTCTGTAAATCCAACCAAAAGTGAGCATGATTTTGTTTTCAGGCCATGGGGGAGACCTTAAGATGTGTACAAACCCCAACAGCAAAGAAATCAAGGTTAAACCATGTATAAGTAGGTTAATTCCACTAAAACATTTAACCGCGCAGTTTTGGACCAAAACTGGCAGGTTTGAACAAACGACTTGATTTCTTTACTTCCTCTAGGTATGATTGGAATTCAATGCTTGGAACTGAAAGTAGACATCCTGGGGATTCCAAAAAGGTGAAAATCCAAGACTTAAACCACCATTAAGCTTAAGAAATCACATACACAAAACTGGGTACATTGTAGTTGAACTGGGCAGTTTGTATATCTTGGGTTTATTTGCTAATTCGAATGGGTAAATCAAGTCCAAATGGAATGAAACTTATTTTGCTGCAAAGATGACTTCTTGAAATTCAAACCCAATGCAAAATATTTGACTTAAACCTTAAGGAGGCTTAAGCAATTAAGCATACAAAAACTGATTAGCTGTTGGAATTAAACCCGTGACCTGCAGTTTTAATATTTAAACAAAATTAGGATGATTTATTCATCCTTTGGGCAGCAAAATGAAATTACCTAGCTCGATTTGCTTCTTTAAATCAAGGGGCATGAGAGACCTCCATCATTTAAACCGGTTGCATCATGAGTACTAGTTTAAGTCTAGAAGAGAAACTTGATGCTATTTTAAGGCATAATTATAAGATTATTGCTTCTATTTAAGACCTCAAGAGTTCAAATCAAGAGTTGAAGGCTCATAATGAGTACCTACGTAAATAGTTCGGTGCTTCCCTAAAGCAAAAGTAGAAGATGTGTGAAGAATGTCTCCAATCCGAACCAATGAGGCAACAACAAGTGTTTAGCTATACTCTTAATTCATCTACTAAGGATGAACCAATAAGAATTGCTAGGCTAGACTGACGAATGCAAGCAAACTCCAATGTTTTCAGACTTGAAATTCTAGAATATGAAGGCAAGCTTGATTCAGAAGTGCTCTTAGATTGGTTACACATGGTGGAAAGAGTTTTTAAGTACAAGGACGTTCCTGAAGATAAGAAAGTGAAGTTAGTGACATTGAGACTACGTAAGTATGCTTCTCTTTGGTGGACTAAGTTATGTACAAAAAGAGTTAGAGAACGGACGTCCAAAATCAGAACTTAAGAAAAGATGAAATCTAAGCTAAAGGCTAGGTTTCTTCCTCCTACTTATGTATAAGATTGCTATTCTCAACTTCATAATCTCAGCCAAGGAAATATGAGTGTTGCAGAATATACAGGAGAGTTTGAAAAGCCTATGATTAAATGTGATCTATAAGAACAAGAAGAACAAACAATAGTTAGATACTTGGGAGGACTTGATCCTAGGTATTCTAATGTTGTGGAATTATAAGCTTACACTTCTTTTGATGAGGTTTGCATGCTAGCTCACAAAGTGGAACAATAGAAGAAAGCTAAACAGCCCTTCAAACCTCAGAATTCCAAGCCCTTAGCTCAGAACACACCCTTTAACAAGCAGAGTTCTAATCCACCTCTTAAGCCCATAAACCCTTTCCTATCCGATCCGCAAGGAACCTCAGCTCCACAAAAGAGCCAACCACCTCCAACCTGACCTAATCCCAATCCCATGAGCACTAGAAGGTGTTTCAACTACCAAGGACTTAGCCATGTAGCCTTGGACTGTCCAAACCGAAAGGTTATCACATTAGCTGAATGGGAAGCTATGGATGAACAAGAGAAAGAGGAGGAAATTGTAGGTGAAAATGAAGAAAACCTTAAGGAAAACCTAGAGGAGGTTGAAGAAGAAGCCGATGAGGGTGAAATGTTGGTTTTAAGAAGAGTCTTGAACAGCCATAAAGAAGCTAAAGATAAGCAAAGAGGGAACATCTTTCATACCCGATGTATGGTTCAAGACAAGGTTTGTTCTTTGATCATTTATAGTGGGAGCTGTGCTAATGTAGTTTCCCTTAGTATGATTAAGAAACTAGGCTTGCAAGCTGTGATCCATCCCCATCCCTACAACATTCAATGGCTAAACCAAAGCAAGGGACTACAAGTTGACTCTCGATGCCTCATTTCCTTATCCATTGGTAAGAGCTAGCAACATGAGCTTTGGTGTGACGTTATGCCCATGGATGCATGCCATGTTTTGCTGGGTAGGCCATGGTTATATGACAGAAAGGTAACACATGATAGTTCCCAGAATACATACTCCTTTTCTAATGAAGGAAAGTTGATTGCCTTAAAGCCACTATCACCATCTGAACTCCTCAAAAACAAACCCACAAAAAAGCCTGATCATTCTGGTTGTTTGCTATCATTTAGTAAACCTCTCTTAAAGGCCTCATATCATGAATTTAAGGCTTTTAAAGAATAGATCCTAAACATCCAAGATGAGCCAGAAATACCCATGCCCACTCACGCCATTGGCAAATCACTCATACAAAAGTTCTATCACTTGTTTCCTTAGGAGATACCCACGGGTTCACCTCTTGAAAGAGATATCCAACATAACATTGATCTCATTCCTGGTTCAACCCTTCCCAATAAGCCAGCTTAGAGGATGAACCCAAAGGAAACCATGGAGATTCCAAGGCAAGTCGAAGAATTGTTGTCAAAGGGGCTTGTACGTGAGCCCTTAGGTCCATGTGCCGTGCCTGCCTTGTCAGCTTCTAAGACAGATGGCAGCCAGCAAATGTGTGTGGATAGCAGAGCCATAAACAAAATCACTATCAAGTATAGGTATCCCATGTCTAGGCTTGAGGATATGCTAGGTGAGTGACATAGCTCAAAAGTGTTTTCAATGATTGATCTTGGAAGTGGACACTACCAAATCAGAATCCGAGAGGGAGATGAATGGAAGATTGTTGAACTAACTGTATAAAATTTTGATGATAACAAATCCAAGTGTAGCATA
>NCQV01057742.1:3676-20028 GCA_002740545.1 Lophocereus schottii | reverse complement strand
TCAACGATACACCTTGCACTTGGGGGTTTATAAATATTAAAACTTTTTCACGCAACAGATATACTTTCAAACAAATCATCCTCAAAATAAGTAATAACAGTATCATTCAAAAACTCATTTGAGATTCGATTGCGCAAGTTGGTCTTGATATACTTCGTCGAAGAGAACACTATTTTAACTGTTGCTGTAGAAACTGGTAGAATTAATGCCAATTTCAACAATTAGTACACGTGAGGAAAACTCAAATGCTTCTTTTTTTAAATCATCCTTGTAGAGAGCTTACCAACTCCATTCAAGTAAGAGAATTTCTCATCATCACGAATGTTATCGATGTAAGTGTCCAACTCAAAACCAAGGGCCTCAATGCCTAAATCATCAAAATCATCTGAATACAGTCGAGTCATCCTAATTGAAGAATTAGGTAAAAGAAAAGCTCACAAATTTGAAGAGAGAGTTGAGAACTTGAGTTGAGGACTTGAAGTGGTCGTGCATGGTGCACGGACTCACTGGTGAGCAGCAGTCGCTAGGACTAAGTGGTGGCGTGGTGGACCGGACCATGGTCTGGTGGTTGAGAGTGTGCTGTGGCCCGTGGCCGTGGGTTAGGGTTAGGGTTAGGGTAGCATCTGGTGTACTGCTCAGCTGGGTTCTGGGTAGCGTGGTCTACTGCTAGACTTCGACTTTTGAACAAAACAGAGGCTAGAAGAGTTCAAGTGGGCTTTAAAAAAAAGTGGGAAAAAAACGAAAAAAGGGCAATGAAGAGGTTCGAACCCGCGACGTCAGTTTTTACATATAAGCTGCCAGACTGCTAAAGCAAGATATATTTCATGTATCATTCTCACACATTTAATATATATAGCTAACTTTTTTTTATTTTCAGACGTATATTAATTTTTTTTTTTTTGAGAGGGGTGTCGGCTGACCCCACTGACCCCACACTGGCTTCGCCCCTGAATTGCATATAAATAAACATGTATGGCGGGCAAGAATTTGGGGGGAGGGTGTGAGCAACAGAGTACATGTCCTAAGAACATAGCAGAAGAGCTCTAGAGGTCGTAGGGCAATGTTGTTTGGAATCACGTCCCATCCTGACGGCCACCTTGCGAGAGCAAAGCTCTTGGTCTCTCCAGTGGGGTTAATTAGATAGCAAGTCTGCTAGTCAAGTTGGTCGCATGTGTTATCTACCCCGTTATAGGGTGTCTCGTGTTCTTTTCATAGGGGGCAGTTTATTCACTTACAGAAATTGATGAAAATTTGTCCAACCGTAAGAGGATAGAAGATGTTCCTAGGAAGGTTTGTGTTGGGCTAATTTCAACTGTCCTGGGCTAGTTGGGTTGCATGACCGAACATGCATTCGTTTGGCTAAACCAGGGTCATGCCTAGACAAATAATACATTGGAATACATCTGCAGAAATTGTATTGAAATCTACTTTCCCCATGTCCCAAATTAACGAAGAAATTAACACTTAAATGGAACTCATTTGAAAACATGATTGCACATATCAAATTTTACACAACAAAAAGTTATTTACTTCCTATGAGCTGTAACAAGGTTCACAGCATTTTGCCAACCAGTGAGGACGACTGATTGATGATACTTGTTGCTATTTCATGGCCAAATGGAACAATAATGTGTTCGGCCATTGTATTTTAGATGAACAACATAAAACGCCCATATTTGATTATTTGGCCTCAATGACCCAAAACAATGTCCAACTCAATACTCAAAATAGCACTTTCTTATTTTCGGCTTGAACTCAAATGACTAGCCTAATTCAAAGCCAGACTTAAATTGCTAATAATATTGATTGCATTTATGACATGATTATACAATCACAAAAACGCAAATCTAAACCCAATCCGAGCCAAAGTCATCATATAGAAGATGTGGTTCATGAAAGCGGGTTAGAAAAAAGTATTAGAGACATGTTCAACGGATGCAGACGGCGCCAGAATGGAGAGATCATATTAGTGGGTCACGAACCACGGTATAAGAAGGAAACTCGCCAATCTTGAGAGCACTGTACTGAATAAGAGTGTTGGGAACAGCAGAAGGATAATGCGGCAATGAGGGCAGAAAGATACTGCGGCAATGAGGGCAGAAAGATACTCGGTGAGACCATCATCAGGTTTTGTGAGGATTAACCGGGCCAAGTTTTACCCTGTTTGGGATGTAATTTGATGCGCATGGTACGAGATAATGGGAACATTAACAGAATCTCGCCACCTTGTTTCCAAAGTAAAGATTGATTTTGAGTTTCCTCATCGATACTCGATAATAAACGAATGTTAACAACCAACCAGTGTTTACAGCCAAAGGCCCAAAACTGTCCACTGATAAGTACAACAGAACATTAGAATGAACAGACAGGCTTCACATCATGAAATACGTGGTATGATATTTATCATTTAACCAAGTATCAACTCACACTGCAAATCCTGCGCCCTCCAATTTCTATTCAGTACAGAATAGATAGTGGTGCTAATAACTACACAATACATGTGCAATTTGTGTCTACAGACATTTCCCCGTCAGAGTAATCAGCATATAAAAATCCTTATTCATCAATGACAAAAATGGTAGAATATCTTATATTCTTTGATGAGAAGTAATTCTGGCTTGAAAACAGGGGGCTGGTGGCTGCCATCAGCTATATAATGTCACTCTTTCTCACAAATGTCCTTTCACCAGCCTCATCATTTTGACAAATTCTCCAAAAACTGTAACCATAGAAGTAAAAGAATCAAAAGGGGTACCACCACCAACTGAACAACTTACAAATTGAAACTTTTTAGCATTATCATACACTGTACAACGTAATTTCGTATTCTCAGGAGTTTAGTAACATCAGAGTGCATCATTTCGTATGAATGCTTACAAGGGAAAAGTATGCATACCAGGGTCTGAATCATGAGGTCCAGGAGATGCTTCGGGATGATATTGGAGAGACATGATGCTCTTTGCAGGGAAGGCAAGACCGGCACAGCTCCCATCATTAAGATTGATGTGTGTCACTTCAACTCCCTCTGGAAGTGATGCAGGGTCTACCGCGTAGTTATGGTTCTGTTGCATGACATTCAAGAAGCATAAAATGCTTAATTAAGAACAAGAGCATAGGATAAACTAGATAAATAGACTTTTAATATCATTGATTACATATCTAAGAAGTTGAGAAAAAAGCATCATCCACCAAAGGACAATGTTTAAAAGGCAGGAGGAGCTAGAGAACAGAGCGATTAGAAATGCATAATTGGAAATAGGAAAGTGCGACCATTGGGAGCAACATCCAAGTGAAAACAAAAATATGCCACCTTTAAAAGCCTAACTCTTCAGTTCATAAATCAGACATCCTAACTGCTATAGAACAATTCAAATGTGACACAAAGTTATGGTGAGTGTTACCAGGCATACAGTGACAATAGTGCCTTGTACACAGGCTATATGCGGAAAAAGAGGAAGAAGAAAAAATGACGAGCTCAACAATGAAAAAGAAGAAATAGTACGGAAACAAGTACCCACCTGTGAACTGATTTCAACCTGGCCATTTAAAATATTACGAACAGGATGATTCCCTCCATGATGACCAAACTTCATCTTGAATGTTTTACCACCCAAAGCCTGACCCAGCAACTGGTGGCCCATGCAGATCCCAAAAATAGGGACCTTACCAATTAATTCTTTCACTGTCTCAACTGCATAGGGGACTGCTGAGGGATCCCCTGGACCATTGCTGAAAAGAATGCCATCTGGCTTCATTTTCAGGGTCTCTGATGCTGGCCATGTAGAAGGGACAACAGTGATGTTACATCCATAGGATTTCAAGCGCCTCAAAATATTGTACTTGACCCCAAAATCATATGCAACCACCTTCATTTCAAGCACAATATCATCAAATAGTGAGCACAGTTCAATTATGAACACATCAACAAATTCAAATACAGCACGCTATGAATCAAGGTACAAACATTGAAACTCCCTCCTTGTCTCCCATTTGTATTAAATTCCCATTCATTACCAGTCTTCTCAACCCACTCATAAGGAGATTGACAGGTGACGCCACTTATCAAATCAACGCCTGCATAAATCAAACTAAAAAATTTAAGCCTTCACCTCAGATTTTCCTCTATATTCTGCAAAGGACTGAGACCTACCGACAATATCCCAAGAACGAGCCATTTCCAAGAGCTGTTGATCAGATTTTGATTCTTCTGTACTCAACACACCAATAAGGCTCCCATCCTCTCTCAATCTACGGGTGATGGCCCGAGTATCAACATCATCTATTGCACAACCAAATAATAAAAAGAAAAGAAAAGAAAAGAAAAGAAAAGAAAGGACAGGAAAATCGTCAACTAGCTATAGAAACCACCTAAATACAAATAACTTCTTGTTTAACGATTCAAGATTCCCATAACTAAGTTTTCAACTTACATATACCCATGATGTTCCTTTTGGCTAAATAATCTCCAAGAGTCTCTGTACACCTCCAGTTTGAAGTGCTGAAGCAGGAGTAAGTAGCCAATGTTCAGTTATGGTTAGCAACTTTAAGAAAAGCACATGTGAAGTAATAGACGCATGGAAAATCCCAACCTGACACTCAAGCTTCTAATGACCAGACCAGCAAGGAAGCATTGCCTGGATTCTTCATCCTCTGAAGCAAGAAAAAAAAAACTGAGGCTAATTTCTTATAAAGTCCGGCAAACAAAATTGATCAAAGCAAAGTTGAACAGGTTCTCACCAAAATTGACGCCAGTATTTCCTATATGGGGATTAGTCATCAACACAAACTGACCAGCATAACTGGGGTCAGTGAGAATTTCCTGATAACTGCAATTTCAAAAAATTAAATCAATCTACGATGCACACTGCGAGGACAAAAAGGGCAGGGCACAGTGGTTGTCATCTGACCCTGTCAAAGAGGTATTGAATACCACTTCACCAACTTGTGTACCAGTAGCACCAAATGACTTGGCCTTCCAAATGGAGCCATCCTCAAGAACAAGTCTGGCATCAGATACCTTCCATGGTCTCTCTCCCAACCCTGTGGCACCACAAACATGTTGAAGATAAGGCTGTGTCGCAGCTCGCAATGAATTTAAAAATGACCCCAGAAAAAAAAAGAGGCAGAATACAGCAACAGCAACCTAAAGCCTTGAGGAAAAGTAATCATGTTGGGTCAACAAAAGTTAATAACCAATAATTGAATGCAGTTATCATTCTAGATTCTGAACATCCTTGTTTATTTGTGACACTAGGTCCAAACTGGTGAGTGGTGCTTAGCAAATTGTTAAAGCAACCATATACTGAGGCTGAGACATTTGATAATTTAAACACATCAAACCTCTGGGGGTTGTCAAAGACGTTTCAATTTTACACCAGTAAACCAGTGTCCGAGGACCAAACATCACAAGCGCACACCTCTTTGGACTACCTGATCAACGATCAGTTATCTCCCCTCCTCCTCCATTCTTTTCCTAGTTCCTACACAACATATTACCTCAGCACTGCCACCTTTCTCTTTCGAAAACATTACTGATGCCATGCCTAAAAACCCCCTCAACCGAGTTCCCAGAGTATCACTCATGTCTCTTATCTTGCTCCTTGGGGATTTTCTCCGCATACAGACCTCCAGAGATAAGAACATCAACGACATGACCTGGGCAACGCTTAGTCACAAAATTAACAGGAAGTCCAGCATATCCCGGAATCAATGCTAATAGCAGCTTTAACAGTACTTTATAGGAACTGAAAAAAAAGAAAAAAACTTATGAGGTCTCATATTCATTGAGCTAACCACCTCCAACTTCGCCATCCCGTTTCTGGCAACTCCCACCACATAATTCCCGTTTCAGAAAACCCACTTTCATAAAGTTCAATTAGCATCCAGATACCCAAGTAACTTCTCACATCACTAGGCATTCACAACAATATGGTAATGCCAGGTTCGACATCAAATTTCAAGGGGTATGCAACATATTGAAATTCACACAAAGGAAGCAAATTCGTTCTCCATGTAAAACAATCATGACAAAGAAAAACGTTCAGTAATTCACTTCAGCAAAGGCAACATAGCTACTTACCAACTGTAACATGGTAAGCATACCTGGGGAAGAGGCATTATTGGATAGCGATACAGAGCACTTGACTCTGAAAACCCTAACTTGGGGTTTATCGGCAGACCGAGCTCCTAATGGAATTGATATTGCCAAATCCATTGCCCTACAAGCCATTTTTGTCGAACAAAACTGATGCAACCAACATACATCTAAGATTAGCACCCCTTGTTTATTGTTTCAAAACTTCACAATCAGAAACAGGGGAGCAGAGAGAGAGTGTGTACCAGTAGGCGAGAACGTGTGAGGTCCCGGTGGAGGGGAGAGAGAGCGGCGGCGGAGGTGAGGGTGGCGCTTGGCGGAGTGGGAAGCGTGAGGTCGTTGGCGCTGATGTCGTTTTGGGGTAAGAAATGCCGGCTGTTTAGGGTTTACGGCCGGAGTGAGTGACTGAATGGAGTGAGGGCCTTGAGTCAACCCCTGGTGCAATTCTTATGAATTTTTTTTTTTTTTTGGGGGTTGCAACTTTTTTGATAACTAAAACTTAGCTTTTAATTTTTCTTTTTTCCTTTTTCTTTTGGTGGATAAGGGAGCAACGAGGATCCAACGATGCAAGCTTATCAATTGACAGTAGTAATTGGATGTGTATTAAGGTCCTCAGCTACTTTCTCTCATCCTCTTTATTGTAAGTTTCGAGTTTATTATGTGTTGATAGTTTAAGTAGAACATTTGAGAGAATAGTTACTTAATTTCGATTGTATTTATCTATCCCAAGAAAATAGATTGATAGTATCAAGTATGATTTCTCCTCTATCTAAATATAATCTCTGATATTTACCTGTTTAAAGTTTGATTCGATTCAATTAGTTGAATAAATGGTTTTCTAATTGTCATTTTAGGACGATCGATATAGTTTACGAATTATAGTATAAAACAGGATCTCATTTATCAATTTAAAAATTGACTTGTTAACAAATACTACCATTAATTTTGGTCATACTAATATTTACATTGTGCCTAAACTAAGCAAAGTTCATCCCATCTCGTGTACATTCTAAAGAAACTTGATGATGCCAAATATTGTGGGCTATGAAGGAAGAGGGGAAAAGAAGGAGATTTTGTCATGATCACGAAAAATTTTTACGTGAATTCTTTATGATGAATTTTGATGTCTTTCAAGACACGCAGTACCCCCAATCTTCCCTTTTCTTGTGGCATTAGCACAAGCTGTGAGCTCAACCACTACTAGACAATTTTGATGTGATTTGCAGGGGTTTGCTTATTCTTCTTTAGTGTCTCAGTGATTCTTGTTGTTGCTGCCTTTTTATATTGGACCACTTGCAATTCGAATCTCTTCCCAGTATGCAACAATTCCTTTGCAATTTGTTGAATGCTATCTGTTCCTTGTGAGCTTGATTGAGACCTCTTTGATTGGCATACACCTTTCTCTTTGTTTTGTTGAACTTGCTGGGATGATGATTCAAAACCCGGAGGCTGAGCAAGTTCTGTTTCATAATGCAAATTTTGCAAATTTAATCATCTCCTCATAATGCCCATGTTGGCTAAAGGAGACTGTCTTAGTTCAGTGCACAGAATAACTGCTGCAATTTAGAGAGTCACCAGCTAGCTCCTCATTTGAATTATTTTGAAAGCCTAGCAGCTCTGCGGATTCTGCATCCAATCAACAATGTGTGTACCTCCTTCCTTCAAATCACTTTGTGTCATGTCATCACTAGAAGCCATCCATTCTCGATGTCTTCGAATCCTAACACTCCATCACTAGAATCCATAGCCTCCATGTGAGGAGAGGGTGATGGGTACTGGGGTTTTCCGAATAACTTGTATTGTTGGACTCAATATCTTTGACAACAACTTGATAGTGTAATATCCTCTTCAATATAATGGAGGTGCTTCGTGTTAATCAAAATCCTCATGGACTCAAATGTGTTTGTTCTAGCAATAGGTTTGTCTAAGCAGAGTAGACTTCCCCATATTTCATAAATTCTATTAAAATTTTCCGACTTCCAGTAATGTGTGCACTCCAACTACCTCAATTCAGACTTCATGAGTTTCATAGCAATTATATTGATCCTACTTCTTCACATGGGTGAACCAGTTGTCTAACTCTTGATGTTTATTGAGGGCAGCTTTCATTTGCTCCAATGTAGGTAAGATCAAGATAAATTTGCAGCTACCCAGAGCGAAACTCCTCGAACATTGCCCATACTCGCTTATGATGGTCGTTGCTAAAGCTTCAAGGTCTCTTGGTTTGTCTGAATTATGGACCAGGCTTTTACTCACCCATTCTTCAAACTCAGAGTTCCAATTTTTGCATTCTGAGCATTTTCCTGGATTAATCTAAAGACTCGTGCCTCCTTGGTAACTGTTCAAGAACCATCTCAACCATACGCTTAAACTGATGGTTAAAGGTTTAAGAATACGTGTATACTCTTAACACACCTCCTCAAGCGAATGCCCTTTGGGTTTGAAGCGTGGATATTACAAAGCCCTCATCTACCTTGCACAATAAATCAATGTGGGGGTTGTTGATATTCGAACTCAAGACCTCTCGCTTAAAAAGACTCTGATACTATATCCAAGAACCATGTTAACAAAAAACTTAAGCTGATGGTTAAAGACCTAGAAATACGTTCATACTCGTAAGAGTAACTCTTGGTTCTTTCCTCTTATGTGACCAAACTTTCCCATTTCCTATTATCATATCGTTAAAAGCACAAGGTTCTCTGCCTCTGACTTCCCCATTCCCATACCTTGCCATGCAATCATGAATTTTAGACCCTCTTATGATGGCATTATTCATCACGAATATAGTTTTAATGCATCCCCCCGCTTCCGGAATCTAATGGATTCAAACCTTCTCCTTGAAACTCTTCCTACTTTAAAGGGTTTATAGGTATTGTAGACTGGCCTAACCTTTTGGAAGATCCCTTTAAAGGTCATATCTATCTAATATTTCTGGACGATTGTTGACAAAGATCATGACGACCTTCCTACTTCTTTCTACTTCAGCGTCCCTTGACCTCATTGTAGCAAAAGGTGTCTTTGCCCTTCCTTCTCCCTTGATTGGGGAAGTTTTTCATTTGAGCACAGTGATGACTAGGGCTGTGTTTGGTAATAGCGTTTTAACTAGCGTTTAGCATTTTAAATATGATAAAACTCTACTTTCTCAAAATTTTAGTGTTCGGTAAAGTAGCATATCAAATTAGTATTTAGCATTTGAGAGAGCGTTTTAGAAACGTTAGGAGTGTTAACATTTTGAGAAAACGCTACAGCATTTTATTTTTTTGTTCCAATTCTGCCCCTGCTGTTTTCCTAAATTTACAGCCCTTGCCCTTAATATAAAAGTCCCCTTCTTCCCCAAAACCCTCACTGTTCGACCCCCCCAATCTCTGCCTTCTCTGTTTGAAACCACGCAGAACGTCACAAACCATAGAAGAATTCAGCAACAATTCTAGAATTCAAGTGAGTATATTGATTTTTTTTTATCTTATTTGATGTTAAATCTGAATGCTTTTTTTTGAAATTGGGAGGAATTTCTTGTTCTGGACCGCCATTGTTGTTCCTGCATATGCTGCTACTGTTGTTCCATGATTGATGTTCTAGAACCCCACTTTGATTGATGTTGTTATGGTAGGAAAAAGATTCAGCTTTTGATTGAAAGCAGAATAAAGCCTTGTGTTTTGAATTCCAAAATTTCTGCAAACTCTAAAGCCTTGTGTTTTTTTGGGGGGGAGGGGATAAAAAGTAGTGTGTTTTGAATTCAAAGCTTTATCAGGACCAGAGGACCTCTTCCTTTTCTTCAACCAATTTTAATTTTCCACCGACTAAGATAAAAGAAGAGAGAGAAAGATGGCGTAGCTTCTGTGAATTCATTCATTCAAAGCCTTATTTGGGTTGGTTCTTTATTTCTCTCTCTTTCTGAGGCTTTGTAGGATTTGGGCACCCCAAGTTTCTACAAAATCATATGCAACTGAGTATTTTAGCCATCAAGACAAATGCCGAAATAATTGGAACTACAAAACAATTTCAGATGGACATATATGCTTAAGGGGTTTTCGTCCATAGACCTGTAGTTTACATTAAATTAAGCACTTGTGCATATGGGCACTAGGCTGGTAGAATAAATCTCCACACCCAATTTCGGATCAAATTAGAATAGGTCGAATGAAATATTGTCACGCTTGATTAGGTTCAGCCGTTCCAGTTGGGTCATTCCTAGGTCATATTCAACTATGTCGGTTTCTCCAGTAGCTTTGCCAAGAAAGTGCACTTGATGTAGTTTAGTGGTCAGCCAAACATCAGGTTGCTTCACTTAGGGCCAGGTCAATTAAGGGTTGCATTAGAATTCCATTTAGCTTTATTTTTTCAAACCCAATTTTGGGTTTGTTTGGGTTCTATGCTTGGTTCTTGATTCGCCTCCTTTAATTTCTGATGCACATCTAAATGAGCTACAATGGATACTATCTCCTTTTTTTATAGCAATGATTTGTTTATTCAAAAAAAATTCCTTCAAAAGAACGTCCTTAAATGAGAATGCCACAGCTCAGAAGCTAAGAAAGTAAAGGGAATATCGTAGGATTAAAGTCTCTATCATTTCCACTGAAAATATGTTCATCTGCACCACTTTTATCTTTGAAGTCTTTGTGCAAACAGTGAAGTCTCTTTGATTCCTTGGCAACTGGTAGGCGAAAAGCCTTAGTTTAGAATCTTAGTGGTCCTATGTTGTATTTTTTTTTTTTTTTTTTTTTTTTGTGGTCCAAAGTAAGAACCTCAAGAGGGGTCCTTATGCTTTACCAAAATCGAATGAACTAGATTGTTTAAATTCAAAGCGTTATCCGCTTTACTCTTCACTCTTTAGGCTAACTTTTTATTACTAGTTTTTGATAAGAAAGGAGATAGGGTATTGCTTCCTAACGTTTAGTTTTATCATGTATAGGTTTGATGTCTGAGTTATATGGCACTGGAAAATAATGAAATTAAAAAGGGTGGAGTGACAAAAGAGTGTTTTAAGTGGTGCTATGATGAGATAATTGTCTTATGTGATGTCATTATTCAATATATTATGCAGAACGGACTTTGGACAGTCCATTAAATGGTGCGAAATTGAAAAAGAAGTTACTTAGAAAATCGGACGTCCATGTGCAACTATTGTTTAAGCACAAATATGGCGCGATGAGAAAGGATTGGTGTGCTTGGATGCAGTTGAGAAATATAGAAACAGGACTAGGTTGGGATCCTATTTCTGAAAAAATTGAGACTTCAACCGAGTGGTGGGACAAGAAAATCAAGGTTAGTTTTTTTTTTAACCTAAAAAAAAAAAAATCCTTTTATAGTCCATAGATATAGGGGATAGCCTAGATATTTTATATAATTACTTTATTTTAGTTCATTGACATTGATCTTTGATACTATGTAAGAAAATTAATATGTTAAAAAGTTTCGAGACAAAGGTGTGAGTTCATTACTTGACGAAAAGTGGGAGCATATATATGGAGGTACATATGCAACAGGAGAAAATGTTTATGTACCTCCTATGGAACCTCCTATTATAAATGTTGAGGAACAAGGAAAAGGCCATGAATCGAAAAATCATATGGAAGGTAGGCTAGGTGAAGAAGACAATTTGCATATGTATAATCTTCAAATAATCCCTATTTGAATCAATATTAGCCGACGAGGATCAATTTTTCACAAATTTTGTCGAGTATGTGAGTAATGGTAATGATGACAACACCAAAGCGAATAGTGAAGATGACCCTTCCGAGGTGAATAATCAACTTCTCAGTACCTAAGTGGCAAGTCAAGTTAGAACACATAAGAATGTATTTAGACGAGCCCAAAAGTCTGTCCTAAATATTAATACTGTGCAATTGAAGCGTAATAGAAGGCAATCAAGGGGATCTGCAATTTTAGGTACTCAAATTAAGCACATGGTGGTATCTTGTCGAATAATGAGTTAAGGAGGACCAAACAGAATGAACAAGCAAGCATCATCCATGTTTACCATTGCTTTGGCAATGCAAATTATTAATCGTGTGGTAGATAATAACATTTTAGAGAAAGGTAGTGACCTTTGGTGCTATGCTACTCATGTGCTTGAGGATGCTATGAAGAGAGAAATCTTCTTAAACATGGATGATGATGGTAGCAAGCTAAAGTGGCTTCAGTATTTCCGTAGGATGAAAGACAACTAATTAAGTTTCTAGTTTTTCATGTTTAGGTTGAGGATCTTGTTTTATTTTCGGAGCACTTATTTTTTTTTAATTTTGTTTGGATGATTGAACTTATTTTTATTATCATTATTGTTATTATTATTGTTATTATTGGTGTTATTGTTGTTGTAGTTTTTATTACTATTACTATTATTATTATTCATATTATTATTATTGTTTTTGTTGTTGTTATTATTATTATTATTATTATTATTATTGTTGTTGTTGTTGTTGTTGTTATTATTATTATTATTTATTGTTGTTGTTATTTGTTATTTTTTCATTTTTATGTACAGAAAAAAATAACAATGGAATGGGATCAAAAGGAGTGTGACGAAATGGATTGGGACCAAATGGAGTATGATGACATGGACTATGAGGACACGTTCTGTAAATTTTGGACTATGGTTTCATATACAATGGCCTTGATGACTACATATTATCCTAAGTATATCTACAAGAAGCCTTGTATGACTTCTTCTTTAACATGAGAAATATGGACCAAGGAGTTGATAAATGGTAATCCTATTCGATGTGTTAATGCTTTTAGAATAGAGCCAGATTTATTTGTAAGATTGTGTAAGGAATTGTCTATAAAATATGGGTTGCGGTCAAGTAGTAGGATTCAATTTTTGATAAAGTTGGCATCTTTTTGTACACCCTTGCTTTAGGTGTTTCAAATAGAGTGGTTGGGGAACGCTTTCAACGGTTTAGTGATACTATAAGTATAACATTTCATGAAGTGTTAAATACAATTTCTGCATGTGAGTCTAAGGGCCTCGCATATGACATCATAAAGACCAAGAGATTCGGGATTCAAACATATACCGCCTCAAATTGCTAATGATGAAAGATACATGCCTTAGTTTAAGGTAAAAATATATTATTATTTTTTTCCTAGTGATTTCATTTGCAAAGATTTAATCTTATGAGTTATGATTTAATAATAGGATTATATTGGATGCATCGACAGCACACACGTGGCAGCATGTATTCTGGAGAATAAGCAATTACCTTACAGAGGAAGGAAGGGGTATCTGATGTTCAATGTTATGGCAACATGTGACTTTGATATGTGTTTTACATTTGTGTCAGCTGGAAGGGAAGGATCAGCACATGATGCTCGAGTTTTTCTACATGCAATTGAAACACCAGAATTAGGGGTGTTCATCGGTCCAAACTCGGACCGGATTGGGTTGGACCGAGGACCGAATAAAAGGAAAGTTATAGACCGTGGATCGGACCAAATAAGTCAAGGGTCGGACCGGGACCGGACCAAAAAAAAGGGACCGGACCGGACCAGACCGAGATGTCAACCTAACAAATTTTTACGATACGAACATCTTATATTTATTTTAATATGAACAATTTCAACATTTTTTCACCATGAAAAACAAATCAATATTCTTGAACGTTTGAGATATTATAAGTTGCAAAAAAAAATTAAAATTGAATAAATAAAAAGTTGGTTTTCGAAATTTTTTTATCCGGTCCTCGGTCCAGACCGGTGGACTGGACCGGATCGGACCGAAGACCGAATAAAAAAAATTTGTGGACCATGGACCGCACCGAATTCATTTGGTCCAGACCGGTCTTCGGTCCGGCCCGGGTTTGGACCAAATAATGAACACCCCTAACCAGAGTTGAATTTTCCTAATCCACTAGAAGGTATGTTGCCATGCAATTTAACTTTGTAGTCAATTTTTTTGGGGGACGACAAGCTAATTTTTCTTTTAAATGTAATTAGGTCGGTACTATTTGGTTGACAAAGGATATCTTGATAGAAAAGGTTATCTAATACCATATTCAAAATTACGATATCATCAATCACAATTTCAAAATGAGCTACCAAACAATGCTCAGGAATCCTTTAATCGTGCACACTCATCCCTACAAAGCTGTATTGAGAGATCATTTGGAGTTTTGAAGCAAAGATGGAAAATACTCAATAGAATGCTTCAATTTACTGTTGCTACGCAAACGAGAATCATAATGGCTACATTTGCACTACACAACTTTATTCGAATCAATTCACCGAATGATTGCATTTTTTAAGACTTGAGCAACATCCTGATTACATACCTGCTGATGAGCTCTCATATAGCACTTCTACAAATGAGAAAAATGTAAGGCAAAGATCTGAAATGAAATATGTTCGTGATCGAATTGCTGAATCGTTGTGGCTTGCCCAACAATAAAATTAGTATGGTTACTTTCTTTTTCTGTTATGACCTTATTTTTGAATTACACAATATGTTAGGTTTGATTTATTGATCCTGCCAAAACATTAATTCTGTGAGCAATACTTCAATAATAAATTAATGTTACAAATTTTGTACCATCAAATTGTAGTAGTAGTTATAGTTATTATTGTTGTAGTTATTGTCGTTGTAGTTGCAATGATAGTAGTAGTAATAGTAGTAGTAGCAATAATTAAACATGAAACAACAAAAATATTAGTAATGTCCTTTTTCATCATTTTATATTAATTGGCTTATTCAACAGCTAATTTTACCGAATACATTTTTTTAAACAGCTAGTTAAATAGCTATCTGCTATCCGCCAAAACTCAACAGCTATCTGTTACTCAAATAGCTATCCGTTACTTAAACAGCTATCCGCTACTCAAATAGCTAATTTTGTCAAACAGGGCCTAGCTGTGTATCTGCAAGCTAGTCACATATTGAAATTGAGTTTCTGGTGTTTTATTCTTTAAATTTTGGTTAGTACTAGTGTTATACCCTTATAATGTAAGAGTGTGAGTTAAATAATTTTTTAACATATTATTAAGAGAATAGATTTTTAATTAAAAAATAATAAATTGATGTATCATATTATTTTGTTCATGCAAAAGTAAAGCGAGTCTTCTTTAGTTTTTTCCTACTAATAACATACTTTTTTATTCCTGATCAATATTTAACTCACAATTTTTGTTGTATTTGCATCATTAATCGTATATATTTTATGATTAAATTTTATTATTAAATGATAGAAAGGTATGTGAGAAGTTACTTTATAAAATAGAATTAATATTGTATTAAATTTACATTCATCCTACATAACCTTTTCTTTTTATTTTAAATCTCATGTAACATCCTATGTTGCATTAAAGTATCCCACATCGATATTCACTCCTATATGGCATCCTACATGACAAGCTTATGTGTCGCTCACATATGAATTCAATCCAACTTTTAATAATCCTACTTTTTACGTGTGCATTGCATGATTGCTATCATTTCTCGATTGATAAGTATCAGTATCTTGTTGTATATGTTGTTGTTGGTGTTATACTATACTGAGTTCTGTGAACTTAATGGTAGCACCTTTTTTTGACTTTATTTCATATGAAGTCACGTTAATTATATGTACTTGAATTTTTGTTATGCAGTCTATCTTTTTTAATCATGTTAGTCAATAAATTTTTAATTGGTTTTTAAGAGATTATGTGGTTTGATGCTATGTGTTTTTTTTTTAAGTTTAAAATAATTTTGTGAAATTACCATGTTGATGGTGGGAGCAAAGGAAAACCATATTATGTTGAAATTTGGACTTTGTTTTTTAAAAATGCATCATATGGTAATGTGAAATGTAATGTAGGAAAAGTAGTTATAATATGAAATGTTCAATAACATATCAAATTTGTCATCTTTGCTGTCTATTAGTCGCCAAATTTCGTTCCCAAATTAAGTAACCTGCAAAAGTAACATATATTATACTAAGTTAGGTTTTGATTTTTCGTTTGTTCCTAACTACTTGTTATCAACGGTGTGTTGTTAAATGTATGTAATGATTTTTTTACATGCTTATACATTTAGTAAAAAATAATAAGATAATATTTTTGTATTTATTTGTACTTACCACTAGAGAGATATTTCAATTATATACTTCTTGTGTATTTTATCTACCTTGAATTGCATGTACAATATTGAAGAAATTTATTCATTGTTATTAATTATTTTAATCTTCAATTATGTTTAATTCTAAGAATCATAATATGCCATGGTCTTTGCATAATTGGAACTAACATTTTGTAGGAGTTTACTAACACTAAAAGATGTATAGTGCTA
>NCQV01057740.1:14831-24880 GCA_002740545.1 Lophocereus schottii | reverse complement strand
GGAACGGTGGGAAACTATCGAATGTCTCTCTTGCTATCCTCAGGGTTGTGGGCAAGCACAAATCCAACAGAATCAAGATAAGCTCGAAGCCACTAATTCAACCCTTTGTTCATGAACTCATGATGGTCACCTAATGTTGGCATAATGGCGTTTAGCTCAAAGACAAGCATATAGACAAAATATGAACTCGGCAACGTCAACGAGAGGTGCCACAAATGCCATTCAACCTAAACATGACCGCTGGCGGACAGACTCATGAGGGGGGGAGGAGGGGTCAAGTTTATTTATCCATCTACCTCTGAAAAAAAGGGGAAACGTGATTCAATTGAACAAAAAGGACTCCGCTGCCTAAGCCTCGTACCATACCGTCTTTGCATTTTAACACGCTAATGAATCTAAATAAGCACCAACAGTCGCACATCCGAGGTATTGCAGCCCATTTAAACAAATCCCTCTCACCAAAATTTATACCCAGCGACAAAATTTATCGAAACCCATGAAGAAATGAAGCACTGCAGCCCAACTTGAGATAAACATACTATCAATTTTATGATCGGACTCTATATGTATGTCCCATTCAATGATCAGGCAGAAAACCATAGCAAACTACAATCAATTTAGAAAGAAACGAAATAAAGGGCGTGAATTGTTTACCTAATGATTCAGAAGTTATGAGAAAGGGTGGTTTAGGATCCAAAACCCTAGCCTCGGCAAAAGAGGATGGGCGATCGGAGTAAGGGCTCCGATAGACGAAAGTGACAGTGACCAAAATTGGAAGTATTACGAGAAGAGCGGCGAAAATTCTGGTAACATTGGCAGCGATCAACTTAAACGAGACCAGTGAGCGAGCTTCGAGAGGTCGAGCTCCATCAATGGCGTCTCGATCTAGGATTTTAGCAGGTGAGAATCGCTTCCTTAGATCGTTGAGATCCATGCATACCATTCACCTCTCTGTCTCTTCTCTCTCAGTACTGATCTCTGTTACTTGGACCGCATTTATCGGCGCAATTCAGCTCAACAATGGCGGAAAAATAAGAGAGGGCGAGGAGAGAGAAAGAGGTGGAGAGGCTTGAAGAGGAGGATCGATGAGCATACTATCGTCTTGCCGCCCTGTCTTATGATTCGTCTGCGTCGGTCAATCACTATACATTGAAAATGGAATGAAAGGTTTTTTTTTTTTTTTTGCATTTTTTACATTTTTTAAAATTTATATTATGGTATTCATTTGACGGAACGATTATGGATCCTCGCCCTTGCCTATGATTGAGTTTTGACAGTGAGCACTACCTTCGACAGAGAGTAACGATCAAAGATTTAAAATTTCACCAATAAAAAGTGCACATATATTAGTGCGCTACCAATGATGTGCTTGTTTTTTGGTTCATCAATTGAGGCCTATCATTTCCAGATCAACCTTTTCTCCAATTCTTTAGTTCACAATTCTTACTTTCTTCAATGGAAGACTTACCACGTTAGCTCATGAAATAAAATAATACCAATTGACCTCACACCTAACAATATTTAATTAGTTTAGTTTTTTTGTTTTGATTGGTTATTTGAGTTTATTAATGTTGGGATAAATAATATGTACATAATAATTACAAGAGTTCTATGATAAATAAAAAAATTAGACCAAAAAAATTACAATAGTTAAATAATTTTTTAAAAAAATTATAACTTTTTTTAAAAAAACCAAAAAAAACCCCAATAAATTCTACCTCACACCCTCTCTCTTCTGCTTTTCTCTCTCCTCCCTTTCATAAGCCCCAGCGTGCTTATCTTCTTCTTCTCCATACCCCATCTCTGCTGCCTCTTCTCCTTTCTCTCTCCTCCATTTCTTTCCAGCCACTCTACTTCCAAATTCCAGTCCAACTTTTTGTTTTCCACCCACAAGAAAAAGGAAAATACAAAGAAAGCCAAAAAAAAAAGAGCAAAAGCAGAAAAAAGGAGAGGCGAGCGGCCTGTGTCTCCGAGCCGGCCTGTGAGCCTCAAGCCACAAGCTTGTTGCTGTGCGTCCACGAGTGACTCACCCGCGCGCCAGCTCAAATTTCCAGCTTGCGAGACTACCTTGGGAACGGTAGTATGCTCTTAGGGCATTAGCAGCCAAATACTTGCGTTCCACTTTCACGGGTCCCACTACCACTCTATCTATTGTTTGGCTTTGCACATGCTGCGCGGTTCTCCCCTGCATGCCTTCATTTATTGGTTAGTTGCAATGTTTTTTATTTTTCTGTTTTTTCTTTCTTAAAAAATATTATTTAGGTTATTAAAAAAGATTTTATGTTATTATGTGGGATCATTATAAATATTTTATTGATTAATTTAAGTTAGAGTTTCATGAGTTGGAAAAGTGAAGGAATGTGAGTTCTAAAAAATTGAAACTTTTGTTGATGTGGTAAAATAGATTTCCAAAATATGAATTTTTTTTGAACATTTCCAATCTTCATATTGTGACAACAAAGACAAAAAAAAAGGGGAGGGAAATTAAAATCAATTTATAGTCAACAAAATAAATATTCATAACTCTAAAAAAATAAAATTCACACATGTTATAAAAGTTAAAATCCAAACACAACATAAAAAATAAAAAGTAATAAATTAAATTCAAATTGTGGGCTCCATGTACTTAATTGTCCTGAAATGAGTTCCATTGGTTGGAAAATTGAATGGAATGCAAGTAAAACTTATACTGATGTGAGAAGCTTGAGTTCCAAAAAATGGAACTTGGGTTGAAGATGCCCTTAACTATCACGATTATTTAATTAGTAATTTGACTTTAATAAAATGAAGGATTCAAGATTACAAAAAAAAAAAAAAAGACTATCACAACTAGTAAGATGTAATAAGAGCTGGTACCTCCTTAGGAAATATGCAGTGTTGTTGTTATATGGTTAAATTATTGCCATCTCTATAAAATATTAAAATTTGAAAATTTAATTTTATTTGATAGCTCATAGACAGATAGACATTAGATATGATTTTTTTTGAGGGCATAGTTGACATATGACTATCTCATAAAGAATATAGACATTTGTTTGATAAATAGTTATTTGGATTTGAGGCAAATTTTCTTAAATTATTAACCATTTGAGTTTGTCAAAAAAAAAAAAAAGTTGGCGTGTTTGATTGAGTAACTTTTTATAATAACTTTTTATATCTAAAATACTCTTTTAAAAAAACATATTTTGGATAGCTTTTTCTTTTAGTTTTTAATGTCTAGACTAAAATACTGTTTTCGAAAAAGGGGAAGAAAAAAAAGGGATTCATTTTAACTGGGGGCTAATGGTGCGTGTACACTGTACAATGTTGACATTTACATGGAGATTTCATTCTAACATTCAAAAAAGGGGGGAAAATCGCAGGAATTGATGGAGGAAATGCAAATTTTAGTCATAATTTCATTTTCTTTAGCAGATAATTAATGTGCATTTAATTCGATTGAATTTAAATTGATGGAGGAAATGAATATAATTTGAGAGCATCTATTTTGAAGACTGACTATATTAACTGTGGCGTAAATGTCCATTTGAAAAAAATATCGTATAATCATAATGTTAGATATTTTTTTTCAGGAAGCCAAGTTCTCCACCTCTTCTCTTGAAAAACCCTAGCCACCTCACGAAAAGCTTTAACTTTCAGGGTTACCATTAGGCATAATTACTGGTGGTAAGCCCAATTTTTGTACATCTTGAAGTTTTATTCAATTGTAAGGTATTTACTGATATTTTCATCTCTTTTTAATAAAATTTATCTCCATTTTGTGAGAGTTTGGTTGTTTATTTTTCTCACAATTGTTGTGCGTGTAGTTGTTCTTACACTTAGTGTGAGTTAGGCTGTTTTTACCGTTAGTGTGAGTTTAAGTGAGTTTCTTGTCGAGTAGAAGTTGAAAATTATTGTGTTAATTTACGTTTTTTATTAATGAATGAGTCAATAATGGAATTTCATGTGGTTCTACTCTGAAGATCTTCCTTTCAAGTGCAATATAGCACGTCAATTGAACATCTGCCCATGAAGTTATACTGTAACTCGCCGCCATTCGGGAAAGATGTATTGACATCAAAGAATGTGGTTGGTGGTAAAAATACTGCTACAAGTTTAGAGTCGGTCGACAATATATTTACCACTAACTTTTTGGAGAGAATTATTCAATTTGATATTCTAGATTTACTTTTGTTATGAGATATTCATTGTATATGTCATATGACTTTTCATTAATGAGTTATTCTTTTTTCTTATAAAAAAATATATATTTTCAGCGTATATTTGTCACATAGATAATTTTTAATATGTAACGCTGACATGATTTGTAAAAGTTTGTGTTACTAAGAATATGATATAGCTTTGTATTCTAAAATGTTGCCTCTATCTTCTAATTTGAAATTCAAAAGGAATGAGAAAGAAGAACAATTATATAGAGGATTTTTGGCGGGATGTAATGTGGTGAGGAATAACATTTTTAAAAAATAAGATTTATCGATAGATAGATAGATAGATAGATACCACATTAGGAGTCTATTAATTAATAGCAATTGGCAATCAAATGCTACTAATTAACGAGAATTCGGGCTCCATTAATCAAATTAATAGGAGCCTCTTTGCAGGACATAGACAGTGGCGTAGTGAAGAAAGGGAGACCATTGTGATTTCATCATCAGCTAAAGGAGGCTATGTCCCGTCCCCTGGAGTGAGGCGGACAGAGACCGGGGAGATGATTAATTGGATTAAATTAGAAGGGAAGGAAATTAATTTAGCAACTTTTTAGTTGATTAGAGAGGAGCGTTATATTTGCTGCTTAACTGATGGAAAGAAACATCAGCTTTACAAATATTGGAAAAGAAAGCAATTTGATTCTCTGATTTTATTTTAAAGACATGGATTGTTTTTTGATATGAATTGATTTAGGTTTTTTGTATCTTGAAAGGAAGCAACAAATAAAGTAAGAATAAAAAGATATATCTTTCTTTTGAAATTTAAACAACATCTTTAAACAGTAACTTACAAGAAACTCGATTTTAATTAACGGAATTCAATATGCTATCGGAATACCACGTGAATGCGGGATCCACGCTGGGAGTTGTTGTTGAATATGCTATCGGAATCCGTTTGAAATATACACTATAATTATAACATAAATATTTTTTTTTTTTGGTTTCACTTTTTGTCCAAGACATCTTTCTTGGTGCACATCCTCATAAATTCTCAATTTCATTACAAAACCTCAGTCAATCATGGGAGCCAATTCATCAACATCCCAAAACGCTACCGACCAAAACCCATCTCCACCTTCCTCTTCATCAAAGATGCCGTCCTCGTCAATCCCAGATCCCAAAACCCTCAAAAATCAAAACCCAAATCCCAAAACTGTCGAAGATGAAATCCCAAAAATCTCGAAGCAAGACATGTACAAGGAGAGTAGACACGGTCAGGATGAGACAGAAAATGACGAAAAGAAGAAGGGAGAGTGCAGCCTTTGTGCCTGGATGAAAGGAGGGGGCTGTAGAGAAGAGTTCGTAGCTTCGGAGCAGTGTATTGAAGATGCAGCGAAAAGCAAGGAAGATGTGGCTGACAAATGTCCTGATATTACCGCTGCTTGGCACAGGTATGGGCGAGCATTTCAAGTGGGAATTTTGGATTTTGAAATTCTTGCTTGTTACGTCAGTAAAAGTTTCATAATTTAAAATTTATATTCTATCACTTCTCAAACTTATGAAACTCAATTTTGAGCGTCTAATAAAAATATTTGTCATGAACCCACCTTATAACACACAACTTCTTTTTCAAATCATTTAAAAAAGTATATACTTACTTCAAAAAAAAAGTACAAAAAAATTTAAAAAGCTAAACAATGACACGGGGGAGACACGCGCAGGCGTGCTCCCCGCGTGTCACACGCATTTCAAGGTGACTGGGGAGGTAAAATTGGCACAGGGTAAACACGCGGGCCTTGCCCTTTGCCTCACGTGTCTGCGACTGCGAGTGCTCTGATAGATTGATAGCTCATTTGGATTACTTTGAGGGAATTCTAGGGCGGAGAAAGCATTTATGTAGGAACCAGGATCATAATAATAATAATAACAATTAGTATATGCCCATATGTTTGCCAGGGACGTTTAAATTAAGAAACTAATGGATAGAGTTAGGGCATATTGATAATTTTTATGATGTACTCTGTATTAATAATTGGAAAAATTATTGTCCTAATATGACTTTTTTTAGTTGATGGTAAAATTACTATTTTCAGATCTCGCCACAGGTCGATAAGAGTTTTCATCCGTGTGTTACGCTCACTGCATCCTCCTCCCAAGATATCCCTCTTATAATTTTCAATTTCCTTGGCCAAGAAAATAATTTCTCCCATCAAAAGTTCCAGTCTGCAGTTCTTTATCACTCTCCGATCTTCACTACTGGGCTTAGCGAAGGTTTTAATAAAAAGTAAAATTCAATAATAAACCCCAATCGGCCATGGGAGCTAATTCATCAACATCGCAAAACCCTAACAACCAAAACCCATATCCACTCCCCCCTTCATCAAACATGTCCTCATCATCAATCTCCAATTCGCAAAACCCAGATCCCAACACCCTCGAAAATCAGAACCCAGAAATCTCCAGTCAATCGGACAAGCAAGATGAGAAGGGCAGAAACGGTGAGGGTGGGAGAGAAGATGCCCAAGAAGAGGGAGAGTGTGGGTTTTGCTTGTTCATGAAAGCAGGGGGCTGCAAAGACGCGTTCGTAGCCTGGGAGCATTGTGTTGAAGAAGCGGAGAAAACCAAGAAAGATGTAGTTGAGAAATGCTTTAAAGTTACCGCGGCTTTGAAGAAGTGTATGGAAGCGCATTCAGATTACTACGAGCCAATTCTCAGGGCGGAGAAAGAGGCGGAGGAGGAGGTCAAGCGGGAATTGCAGCGCGAATCGGAGAAGAAGAACGACGATCAGAATGCGGGTTCAAAGGGAATTGAGGAAAGGGTAGAAATTGCTGTTGAGAAGGAGGTTTAATGGGTCAGCCTATTTCTTTGTTGACAAAAATTGGGATTTTTTTTCGTCTTATATTGACTGATTGATGATTAGAGGGAATGAAAGATTTTGGATAGGAGGGGGAAACAATTGTTGTCAAAGAGGTAATCTAGTTAAATTTTAAGGTATTTTAGGGTTTCACGGAATCATGTCTCATGAAAAATTTCTGTCTTGTTATGTCATTATTGCTATAAATTACTCAGAAGAGCTGTTTTTACATTGCCTGATAAATAACTACAGAAGTTTTTTCCCCTGTTTACTGGATATATATTTTGGCCTAGTTTTGAAACCATGACTACTCTCGTTGTGATATTTTCTTCCCGGTTTGTTGATACTGTCTTGACATGGGCTTGAAACTCAGGCTGTTCCCATGATGGATGCATATAATATGTACATGGGTTGTGTATACTTTGGTAGATTGAGTCATGAATTTTAGATGATTTGGAAATTGCACTCATTGGTCATATTTTACTCGAAGGGTGGGGACTTTGGGTGATGCTATCTGATGGCAGTACCTGAATACATGAATAGTGGGATATGGAAATGGATACTGATTCTTTGCTGAGTTTATTTAGGGTTTATGAAGATAGCAAAGCTTGAGTGACCAGTGACCATTCCTCATTGATTGGTTGGATAGTTTTGGTTGCGGTTACAATTCCGCTTAAGAGAGCTGAGCCAAGGCTATTCTTGAGCTATGTATAGCCTGTCTGTATGGTTTCACTTTCTCAAGTTGGATAGGGAACATCAATAGTGGTGAGGGACTGGGGGACGGATGATTCAACATGACATGAACTGTGTCACAGCCTTGTCATTGACCACTATGCGGAGGCCTCATCTGCTCTGCCTATAACCTACTTTCCCTTGCTATTCATAGTGTGAAATGTCCAAATCAAATTAACCTAAGCTTTCCACATCCCTCTCTTATAGGCGAGGCAGATTGTCCGCTCAGTGTTAGTTGCTTATAGGTTTGCTGCACATCTTACATTGCTTGTTGATGAGCTGTGGGGAATGATTCAATAGAGCAAAACATACTGTGAACTTTAGAATATGATGCTGTTTATCATGATGATTGATGGCTGTGATTAGAGCAGTTGTCTGTTGAATGTCTCTGAAACTTATCCCTGCTATGAAGCCATCCGCTATGAAATTGACTGGGCATATATATACTTGGGTTCAGAGTGTTAGCCTGATTCATATATCTGGTCTAGTTCAAAAGTAACCCAAGACTTACAGTCCCATAGCAGCTGGTTGTCGACATTGTTGTCCCATCTTGCCTAGGAAAGTTATAATAATAGGAACAGGTCAGGATGTTTCTGATGCGCTTGATTTCATCTAGCTCAGGTTCCTGTAGATCTTTTCTTGTCTGTTCTTAGTGAAATTGTTTTCATGTGTTCATCTTTGTTGTGGCGTTTATTTGGCTCCATGAGTAAAAGATTTACGGTAACTACTGCTAGTGGCTGAACGGGGAGGCGAGCTCAACCAGTGCTCAGGTCAATTCGTGTTGGACTGGACCATTGCCCATCATGGATCTGCAGCTTTGTGATATTCATAGGCAAATTTGGCTCGCTGGACCGTTTTTGTCCCCCCGAACCAGCCCACCTGGGGTCAGCCTTTGAAGCTTGGCTGAATAGAAGCAGGACCAAGGCTGGCTTAGGCCAACTTGGACCACCCCACTCGCTAGACCATTGTAGGTGTAGAATCTGCAGGAGCCTGGTTGTGTATCTGTTCTTCTGTCCATGGACTTTGTTCATTGGAGATCAATTATTAGAAATGGAGCCGTAAATTAATTTCCAATCTTTTTGCTTGTCTTATTTGAGAAGCCGTCATCCGAAAGAGTTGCACGGTAGAAGTAATTGAACTTAATAAAAATGCTAAAGAAATAAATCTGTCTCATAATAAACAACACTTTTGATGATTCTGCTAGTTCTTTTTTCCATGTGTCGTAATATTTGCTCGAAAAGTACAGTTTACATTCATAATGCTTTGGCTACAAATTTCTAATTGTGAATTTGAGATGTAATCAGATAACAATCGATCTCTCATCAAAAAGAGAGGTAAAACTAAGAGTGATCTTACAACAGAAATGGGTAAACTTGTGAATACGTTAGGACACTTGGTGGTGGCGCCTGAGAATGCAGACTGTTGTGCTCCTGGCACCTGGTGGCGGCGCTTGAGAATGCAGACTGTTGTGCTCCTAACCCGCTCTTGGAGCTTGATCAACGCATTAGATGATAAAATAAAATATCCAATCCGATTTTGCTCAGTCTTATATGAAGGGAGGCACAAAGATTAATATTTTATATATTTAAACATATACCTTTTGTACCGACCCTAAAAACTTTACCAGATGAATTTACTGATGACAACTGAACCTACATCCACTGCACTCTTAAAATCGGATTATTTTAATTCCACGAGTAGATACAACTGTTCAATTTTTAGAAAGAAGGGAAAAGAAACGAAAAATAGGGTTAATTTTAGTGACAATGTGGATTGCATAACATGTACAATAAAACAAAGGGGGAAAAACCCTAAGAAACTCAAAATAAACAACCGCAGGATACAAAATAATAAATACTTACAATTAGGTAAGTCACTGAATCGATGTAATGAGCCTAGGCTTGAGCAAGCTATGCATATAGCTTTTAATCTTGGCTCTCTTCCAACCAAAACTTTTCGCTTCTGCTCTCCCCCTTTTGTATTTGCTGTATATATCAGCGGAATATTGGCCATGTTAAATGGATTTTTGTAGAATTGGTGAATTACCAACTCAAATTTGAAGCCTTATCAAGTACATTTTAAATAAATGAAATCGTATAGATAATCAGTTAGATTGTTTAAAAGTCGATTTCTGTATTCCACCTACAATAATTATTACGATTTTGAGTTATGACGAAGGGGAAAAAAATTCAGAAAGGTTATAAGTACATGAAAAAGGTGGTCACGTTATGAAAATACACTAAAAAAGTTTAGACAAAACGTAAAATCGTTTTATATTTGAACTATCAATACTTGACAAATATAAGTTCGTTTTT
>NCQV01057737.1:5246-17487 GCA_002740545.1 Lophocereus schottii | reverse complement strand
AAAGTTAGTATATTTGTTGCTAGAGTTAGATAATAGATCAGGTTGAGTCGAATTCATATTCGTGTCGAACTTAAACGGGTTGAGAATTCTTTGACCTGAATCTGATTTGTTTATTAAAGGGGTTGAAAAGTTTGATATATACCTATTTAATTTTTAAACGTGTTGATACGTTTAATCCGTTTAAGATAAGCAGGTAGAGTTCAGTTGTCTAATTACTTATTTACGCATTTAATATTTTCAACTAATATATAATTACATAGTGTTAAAAAATAAGTTTATATATCACATTAAACAATTACTCTCTAAAACTTCTCCGATCTATCATAATTTAAATTTGTTTATTTTTGTACTTTTCATTATCTAATAAAGAGGTAAATGTAAAAATGACAAATGAAAAATGAGTTGATGTTTAATTCATTTAATTAAACAAGTGTACTTTTTTTGGGTCGAGAATTTCAACCTGCACCTAACTTATTTAATTAAATAAGTTGAATATAACGACCCATTTAATTAAACGGATTGAAAATTTATACCCATTTAATTAAATGAGTTAAAAATTTATATTCAAAATCACTTAACTTTATATCAATTTTAAATCGATAACTATATCGGATCAGTTTTACATAACTCTAGTATTTGCCATAATTATTGTTTTAAAACAATTGCAATTAAAGAAATACCCCCCGGGGGGAACTGTGTGCTGACCAATGTCTGCCTATATAAACTTGCGCCAAGACAAAGAAGGCTTTCTTGCAGTACGAATCCAATTCCATTTCCCGCCGTCGTCTAGTGAGAGAAAAAGAAGAGAAAGAAACTTTCTCAAAATGGAGGGGAGGCTGCTCAAGGACTTCGAACTTCCGCCGAAGAATCCGTCGGAAGATGCTCTCCGGCGGTGGCGCACCGCCGTCGGTCTTATCATCCGCAACCGCCGCCGCCGCCTCCGTTACGTCGCCGATCTCGATAAACGCTCCCGTGCTGCTCGCTCTCTTCAGGTCCCCTCATTTCTCTCTCCTCCTCTTCCTATTTTTTTCCATTTTTCTTTTTCTGAGATTAATGAATACTTCCTCAGTTCCTCGGTTCCAAAATGGTGAACCCCGGTTAATTCACTATTTTCTATTAATTTTTTATTTAAGAAAAATTTAATTAGTACTAATTACAGGTAAAATGAACTTCATTTTAAGACTTTTACAAATTAAAAAAATGGATTGTATTAACAGTAATTGTGATAATAATTAAATTGAATAAAAAGTTCACGTCAGGACGTTGTTTTCTGACGACGCATCCACAGAAGAGGACCTCCACTCTCTCTACTTGTGATTATTTTTCCATTGATTTTCTTTGATTATGATCCTGATTTGATACGGTAGGGTTTACCAGTTGCTGATCATGACGTATTTTCTGAAAAAAAAAATTCACAAATGGCAACTGTATTTTGACTAATTATCCCACAATCAAATGCGCCATTTGCGCCACAGTTCAGGATTTTTTTATTTTTTAAAAAAGATTCTCTTTAGAAAAGAGTCCTTTTCTGTTTTTGGCGGAAAGACGTAATTAAAGATATTGCCGTTACTATCCTACAAGTTTAGGACTAAACGATAGTATTTTTTGAGAAAGAATTTACGTTGATTAGTTTTATTTTTGTGGGATGATCGTAGTTGTAACGAGTCTGTGTTGTATAGAACTGTTCACTAATAAAATCTCATTTTTTCTATTAAAAAAATATTAGTGTTCGGCGTGTATATAGTGGAATGCATATGAATAAAGTTGTGCTACTCCATAATCCATATTCCATACTATGTCACACTTCATTTACGAGAATTATTCTGATAATTACTTTTTTATTAGAATAAATTAGTCATTATAATCTGATACAATCTTATTCTGTAAAATAATGTTTTATTGATGAACTTTCCATTACCTTGCGTGTTTGATTTCTGTATTTCTTTTTATTTTTTGACTTTCCTCTTCATTGTGTGTTCATGCACTAACCCAGCACCCGTGTTTATGGTTTATCATTTAAAAGGATAAATGAACTCTTCTCTTCTTCTTCTTCTTCATCATCTTTCTCTTCGTACCCTTGTTGTTTATGTGTTTATTTTTTTCCCCACCTGCCCTACATGCCTAAGTAATTAGGGTTGACAGAGAATTGATTACTTGAGGATTCATGGGGAAACTTGTCCCAGATGTCTCTCCCAAAAAAGACAAGAAAAAGAAGCAAAATGATGACATATGAATTGGTTCCCATACAGACAGTAATGGTTCCATATGAACTAATTATGTTTGGAGAAAAATATCTGCTGAATAAACAGTAATACCATCTTCACCAGTTCCACCCATCTTTTTTTCTTTTTTTTAGCAAAAATTAATGGCTCATAAGGATGGCATGTCGTAGTTTGTCATGTGAGACTCGGGAAGGACACGTGGGCAGAAATAATGCATTCTGACCAGGAGTGGTCGAATCTGTGCAAATACCTAGCATAGAATCAATAATTGTAAATGATCTGTATCACTTAGCTTAACGGATAAAGTCTTTTGGAGTTGTTAAGCAGAACGTGGTTCGAATTTCGTCTACATTGACTTTTGTGCCTCTCTTTGCTCCAAAAATATCTGACTTGATTATGGATAATATGAATCCGGATTGTAGTTAACATTTCTGAAATGCATCGTAATCACATGAAATGTGGGAGCTTCTTGAGCAGGGTAACTATGTGAAAACAAGATTGTGTCTGTGCCTACCGCTTTTGAGCGCCTTTGGCTGCTTTTCCAATTACTAATAGTCTATTTGAAACTACTTGTTTCTTTATTTCTCTGCCGTTGACAGTTGATTTCAAAATTCAAACGATTGGACTTTTGAAGTTCCTGGCTACCGCTGAGAATCATGTGGGTGCACCTAGATAATACATTTTTGATGTGCCCCGAATTACTTGTCCATCTTAAGAACAAGGTCTCATTTATGTCTCACAAAAATTAGGCCCTTAATTATAAGAGAGGCAATTTTGTGTAATGGAGCAAGTAATAATTATCTTTCCTGAATAGTCAGTGAATTTATTGCACAACTGTACTAAGATAGTAACTCAGGGTGATCAATGCAGGTCTGAAACTGACCTCAAGTTTTAACTTTTAAATGATCAAAACTTGACTTTTTCAAAGCCAATGGGCAAGTGGCCATTAACGGAATCCTGGGAAACTTCCTTGAACTTTCACTTGGTAATTAAACAATCTGGACACCTGTGTGTCAATAATGGTTCACTGGAGATAGAAATGGGTGGTTTTGGCTCTGATGACATGGCCTTATAGCCAGTCATTGTCCACTTTCTCTTGCCAAATTAATTGCCTTCTTTTCACCTAGTTTTGGTTTCATATGCTATTTTGTACCTGCATTTAGGTGCCTTTATCACGAGGAAATCATAGGACCTTGGCTTGAAGTCGTACTATATATGTATGAAACATACAAAAATAATATGTACTCAAGTTCTCATGTGGGATGGTCTCAGGAGGCCTCTTTACAGGACCAAGCATAGTTGGTGTTGGGGGGCAACCATAACCCATATTCAAATATATTGGTTCATAGAAAATGCAAATGAAATGGTTTTATGCAAGATATAATATGTAACATTCTTTTTGGAACTGGGATATATATCATATGAGGTGAATGTGCTTATTGGTAACTACATAGTTAATCAATAAGATATTGTCGATAAATTTTTTTAAATGCAAGGAAAAAGGCTATTAAGTGATTCTTTTCTCGACAGACTGTCGAAGTACATCATAGTATGAAACTTAAGTGAAAATTTCTATTAAAGTTATGATCCCAATTCCCATTTATGGCACTATTGAAACCAATATCCAAATTTTAATGAGCTATCACAACCTTATGTTAAGTTTAGTAAAGTCAATTTTTGCCTTAAAACAAAATAGTATGTTACGTTTATAGGAGCGAGGAAAGAGCAGGAAAATAAGTTTTCTTGTTTTAGTTGAAAATTTTTTGTATAAATTGTTACATTTCTTAATTGTATTTGCATCACATTTTCAAAAGAGATAAATACAAAGCAGCATAAGAATTTGAGGAGAAAAATATTGTTTCTCCTATTGGTTTTCTAAAGGTTCATTGACTCTCCTTGTTTTTAGAGAGTAGTTATAATATCTCTTTCTAAGATTAATCCTACAATTTCTTGCCATTGTCAATTCTTATTTTTTCAACGTTATTTTAGCAGTGTGAGGTACAGATTTCTATAATCTTCGGAACCTAACAGTGGTATCAGAGCCAGGTTAACTTATACTATTCAATATTATAGCGGTAAAATATTAGATTGAGAGGTTCAATGGGAGTAATTTTTCCCTTTGGAAATTGAAAACGAAGGCAGTATTGAGGAAAGACCATTGCATAGCAGCAATTGAGGTCAGACCTGAAGGATTAACTGATGACAAATGGAAAGAGATAGATAACAATGTTATTACCAATCTACATCTGGCATTAGCATATTCATTCTTATCAAGTGTCACAGAGAAAACGACTATGAGGAAATCTGGGATGCATTTATCAGATTGTATGAGACAAAGTCACTATATAATAAGATATTCTTGAAAAGAAAGCTTTATACTCTTCGAATGAGTGAATCTATATCGGTAATGGATCATATCAACAATCTAAACATGCTATTTTCTAAACTTGCGGCGATGGATTATAATATAAAAGAAAATGAGCGTGCAGAGCTTCTGCTTCAAAGTCTACCTGACTCATATGATCAACTCATCATCAATTTGACAAACAATGTACTTACCGACTTTCTAGACTTCAATGATGTTGCAGCTGCTGTCCTACAAGAGGAATCTAGGCGCAAAAATAATGAAGATAGATCATTCTCTTCACAACAAACAGAGGCATTATTGATGATGAGAGGAAGGTCAACGGAACGCAACTCCAGTGGGAGTCAAAATCATGGGAGATCAAAGTCACGAAGCAGGAAAAATATCAAATGTCACTATTGTGGCAAAAGAGGACATATTAAAAGTAATTGTTGGAATTATAAGAAGAGTATAGAAAAGACTTCCGAAGCAACCACCTCTCAAGGGTACTAGATTCAGGAGCAACTTGGCACATGACATCTTGATGGGATTGGTTTCACTCATATAAACCTATCCCTGAAAGATATGTGTTCATGGGAGACGATCGTGCATTGGAGATTGTTGGTATTGGCACCATTAATGATGCACGATGGAATTGTCCGTGCTATCCAAGAGGTACGACATGTGAAAGGTCTTAAGAAAAATTTATTATTTATTGGGCAATTTGATGATCTTGGGCTTAAGACTCAAACCAAAAATGGTATTATGAAAGTTGTCAAAGGAGCACTCATTATGATGAAGTAGAGAAGACCGCGTCCAAACTATTCGTGCTTCAAGGAGATATGTTAAAATATGGAGATGCATATGTTGCTTCTATCAATCAAGAAGAATCAACGATAAAATGGCATTATAAACTACGCCACATGTCAGAACGTGGTTTAAAGGTTCTCGCGGAACGTAATCTCCTGCCTGGACTCACATCGGTAAACTTACCATTTTGTGAGCATTGTGTTGTGAGTAAGTACAGTAGATTAACGTTTGGAAGATCTCTTGCCAAGAGCAAACACATACTAGAAATGTCTCAAGTATGAGCCCTAGCAGCGAAACTGAAAGGATAGAAATGTCTCGAGTGCTGTATGCATCAGCAGTGGGAAGCCTAATGTATGCCATGATCTGCACAAGACCAGATATTGCTCAAGCAATGGGAATGGTCAGTAGATTTATGGAAAATCTTGGTCAAGAGCATTAGAATATTGTGAAAAGGATCCTAAGATATGTTAAAGGAATCTCAGATGCGGCATTATGTTTTGGAGGATCAGAGTTTATAGTCAAAGGATATGTTAACTCTGATTTTGCAGGTGATCTTGATAAAAGGAAATCTACTATAGGCGATGTGTTTACACTTGCAGGTGTAGCGGTAAGTTGGGTGTCAAGGCTACAAACTGTTGTAGCCTTATCTATTACAGAAGCTGAATACATGGCAGCTACCGAAGCTTGCAAGGAAGCAATTTGGATAAAAAAGATTGATGAAAGAACTTGGACACACACAACAAAAGATTCCTGTGTATTGTGATAGTCAAAGTGCTTTGCACATTGCTAGAAATCCAACTTCTCATTCGAGGACTAAACACATTGATGTTCAATATCATTTTGTTCGAGAAGTAGTAGAGGAAGGAAGTGTGGATATGCAAAAGCTTTAGACAAGAGATAATTTGGCAGACATTGTGACAAAACTGGTTAATACTGACAAGTTCATATGGTGTAGATCCTCCTATGGCTTATTAGAAACGTAAGCAGCATAAAGGCTCACCAAAAATTGACTATAAGTGGGAGATTGTTAAGTTTAGTAAAGTCAATTTTTGCCTTGAAACAAAATAATATATTACATTTATAAGAGCGAGGAAAGAGCAGGAAAATAAGTTTTCTTTTTGTAGTTGAAATTTTTTTGTATAAATTGTTATGTTTCTTAATTATATTTGCATCTCATTTTCCAGAGAGGGAAATACAAAGCAACATAAGAATTTAGAGAGAAAAATATTGTTTCTCCTATTGATTTTCGAAAGGCTTGTTGACTCTCCTTGTTTTTAGAGAGCAGTTATAATATCTCTTCCTTAGATTAATCCTACAATTTCTTGCCATTGTCAATTCTTATTTTCTCAACTTTATTTTAGCAGTGTGAGATACAGATTTCTGTAATCTTCGGAACCTAACACCTTATTAGCCTCATAACGATATAGTGATAAGCATGTCTGCTATCCTGGGCGAATTTTAGAAACATCTTGGATCAACGATTGGATTTTGTCTTGTTATTCCTGCCTTCCTAGGAGGAGAGTTTGAATAACACCTTTATAGTCACCTTTAGTAATTAGATTCAGCAGATAACCTTGCCTTGAGTGCTGCTTGAAGTCCATCAAGTAACAGCCTTGCTTTCACTATAAGAGTAGAAGATCCTTATAGTTGGATGTGTGTCCCTAGGGAAGTTGCCAATGCATGTTGAATGCTAAAGTTGTACAGCCTATACCCATACAGCTTTGCAGATGCATTATTGTTTGTCATCGTACTCACATTCCTTAGGTTGACATCCCTTGTTTGCCCCTGCAAAGAGTTGATTGGTTTTGGCCCTGTTGGGTGTACGCTTCCATATTCCTTGAGTTCATTTTGTTATAAGCTCCTTGAACTAACTGCATCATTTTATTCCTCATTTAAATAGGAACTACGAGTTGCTTTCATTGTACATAAAGCGGCACTCCGTTTTAGCGATGGTATGGACTTATGAAGTTAGGATCTTTAATGTCTGCTGACTACTGTAGCATTGGATTAGTTATTGATGCCTGTGGACTTAGTCTAACATGAAATCTTCTTTGCAGCTGGTAGAACTGAGTACAAGCTTTCAAAGGAAACCAAAGAGTCCGGCTTTGGAATTGAAGCAGATGAATTAGTGTCGATAGTTCGTGGCCATGACATTAAGGGCCTCGATGCCCATGGTGAAGTAGAAGGAATTGCTAAGAAAGTATCTACTTCACTAAAAGAAGGCATACAATCAAGTGACTTACATCGCAGGCAAAAAGTATATGGACCCAATAAGTACACTGAGAAGCGTCTTAGAGGGTTTTGGACATTTGTGTGGGAAGCATTTCAGGACTTAACATTAATCATTCTGATGGTTTGTGCTGTGGTTTCAATTGGGGTAGGAATTGGCACAGAAGGGTTGCCAAAAGGCATGTATGATGGGTTGGGTATCCTTGTCAGTGTATTCTTAGTTGTACTGGTAACTGCCATTAGTGACTATAACCAATCACTTCAATTCAGACGTCTGGACAAGGAGAAAAAGAAGATATTTGTTCAGGTGACTAGAGATGGACGTAGGCAGAAGACATCCATTTATGATTTGGTTGTTGGAGATATTGTTCATTTGGCTATTGGAGACATAATCCCAGCGGATGGAATCTTTATTTCAGGCTACAACTTATTGATTGATGAGTCAAGCTTATCGGGTGAGAGTGAGCCAATGTATGTTGATCACAAAAGGCCTTTTCTTTTGTCAGGAACTAAAGTACAAGATGGGTCAGCTAAAATGCTTGTTACTGCTGTTGGCATGAGGACTGAATGGGGACATTTGATGGAGACTCTCAGTGAGGGAGGTGATGATGAGACACCTTTGCAGGTGAAGTTAAATGGAGTTGCTACTATCATTGGAAAAATCGGACTGGTCTTTGCAGTGCTGACATTCTCGGTATTGGCTACTAGATTTGTAGTGGCGAAAATGGTTCATCACCTGTTGACGCATTGGTCTTCACAGGATGCAATGACGATTTTAAATTACTTTGCTACTGCAGTAACTATAATTGTTGTTGCAGTTCCTGAAGGGCTACCATTGGCTGTGACTCTAAGCCTTGCTTTTGCAATGAAGAAATTGATGAACGAGAAGGCACTGGTAAGGCATCTTTCCGCTTGTGAAACAATGGGTTCTGCAACTACCATCTGCACAGACAAGACTGGAACGCTCACTACAAACCACATGGTAGTTGACAAGATTTGGTTATCTGGGAAAAATAAAGAGATAAAAGCAAGTGATGTGAAAGCAGAAACGTCTGAGATTATCTTGAGTACACTTTTACAAGCTATTTTCTTGAATACTGGAGCAGAGGTCGTTAAGGACCAAGATGGCAATACTTCTATTTTAGGGCAGCCAACAGAATCAGCATTGCTTGAACTTGGATTGAAGCTAGGTGGTGATTTCAATGCTCTACGCGAAAATTATGAGATTAAAATGCTAGAACCTTTCAATTCTGTCAGAAAGAAAATGTCTGTTCTTGTGGCATTGCCAGAAGGTGGCTACCGAGCCTTTTGCAAGGGTGCATCAGAAATAGTCTTAACAATGTGCAACAGGATGATTGATTCCAATGGAGATTGTGTTGATTTATCTGAAGAAAAAGTTAAGGCTGTAACTCATGTCATAAATGGTTTTGCTTCTGAGGCTTTAAGGACCCTTTGCTTGGCTTTCAAAGACGTGGATGATGGATGTGATAAAAGCAGCATTCCTGGAGAAGGCTATATTTTAATAGCAATTGTTGGGATCAAAGATCCTGTCCGCCCAGGAGTCAAGAATGCAGTTCAGACTTGTATAGCTGCTGGGATCACTGTGCGTATGGTCACAGGTGATAACATTAACACAGCAAAGGCCATAGCAAGGGAATGTGGCATACTAACAGAAGATGGCATTGCCATAGAAGGGCCAGAGTTTCGTAGAAAGACTTCAGAGGAGATGAAAGAGATCATACCTAGAATCCAGGTTTATTTTTCATTTCCGAGAACAACTTTTATTGTCACATGCATTTCCTTCTAGCCTTTTTTTTTTTTTAATTTTTGTTAAAAAGATGTTCTAAAATACTCTTAAACTTCTTTAAAAAAGATGTTCTACTGGTCATAGTTAATGCTAGGTGATATCTGGACCTCTGTTCACCGTGATCAGTGGTATTCATTATAGAATGTTGATGCTGACTAAGATGGATTCTTTTCAATTCTCAGGTAATGGCTCGATCTTTGCCATCAGACAAGCACATCCTAGTGCAAAATTTGAAAATGCTAGGGGAGGTGGTTGCTGTGACTGGTGATGGGACCAATGATGCACCTGCCTTGCATGAGTCTGATGTTGGACTTGCTATGGGTATAGCTGGAACAGAGGTTTGTCTCACAATGCCCGTGAGCCTGTCTGCTGAGATTTTGTGTAAAAGCTAACCACTTTTAGTTTTGAAAACTTGTGAGATAAGGCTGCTATACATGAGCCTCAAATTGCGCTGCTTCATGATCTCAGAAATTTATATCTGCAGGTTGCTAAGGAAAATGCGGACATCATTATTTTGGACGACAATTTCACAACCATTGTGAAGGTAGCAAAATGGGGCCGATCTGTCTACGTGAACATCCAAAAGTTTGTGCAGTTCCAACTGACAGTCAACATTGTAGCACTTATGATCAACTTCATTTCTGCATGTTTTGCAGGTTAATCACTGTCTTTGTAGTCTCTCTCCCCCTCCTTCTCTCTCTCTCTCTCTCTCTGTGACTCTCTCTTTTCCCCCACTGGATGATAGGTTTGCATGCTTGGTGTAATACTGTTGAGCGTGCTTTTTCAGGATCTGTTCCATTGACAGCAGTACAGTTACTGTGGGTAAACATGATCATGGACACTGTTGGTGCCTTGGCTCTGGCCACAGAACCCCCAAATGACGCACTTATGAGAAGACCTCCAGTTGGACGCAATACAGATTTTATCAGCAAGGCTATGTGGAGAAACATCCTTGGCCAAAGCATATATCAGCTCACTATCCTTGCTGTTCTGAATTTTGATGGAAAGCGGCTACTCCAACTTAGTGGCTCAGATGCATATGCTCTTCTCAACACATTCATATTCAACTCTTTTGTCTTCTGCCAGGTCTCTCTCTTCGTCTTTCTTGCCTGTTTGTTTCTTTTCTTTACCCCCCTCCAAAAAAAAGGGTACAGACCAAGCTAAGGGCTGTTTATTTCAGGCAAAGGTTTGTGTGCTGGAATCGTGTAAAAATGAGCTGATCAGATATTTGTATAGGACTTGGTTCAAGTGGGCCATTTTTAATCCGGGTTATACTTGGGTCACATGTATGCTGTCAATGTGGGGTTTTTTTTTTGGGGGGGGGAGATGGGAAGGCTGATCCTCTTAGCTTAACCCAATCACGAGATCAAGTTGGGAGGTTAGACCTTAAACCTAGATGAAGGTTGAGCCCACACGTCCCAAAGGTTGTGCTACATGAAGATCAAACCCCAATCTCAAAATTGCGGAGAGGGCTCAAATTCAATTGACAAATGTTGCTTCTCAGTCAAATTGCGGGTTTGGTTTGCATTGGTTCAACTTGGGTATAGTCTAAACAAGATTGCCTTCTTTGGAGTTTGGGTAGGCACTAGTAAGCAAGTACGCATCAATTTAGTCAGGTCTACCTCACCCCATCTCTCCTCTTCTCCCAAGAACAAAAGTAGGTGGATATTTTTTTCCCTGTCTGCACTTCCATCACTCTCAGATGTCTTGTTTATCCCCTATTGCACTCCAGGTATTCAATGAAATCAACAGCCGTGACATAGAGAAGATAAATGTCTTCCGGGGAATATTCAGCAGCTGGATTTTCATCAGTGTCCTGCTCTCCACAGTCGCATTCCAAGTAATCATAGTAGAGTTTTTGGGCACTTTTGCAAGCACTGTGCCCTTAGGCTGGCAGCTTTGGTTGCTCAGCGTTTTGATCGGAGCAGTTAGCATGCCTTTAGCAGTCATCTTAAAGTGCATTCCTGTTGACTTTAAGCTTTCTAAGCATCATGGTCACCATGATGGCTATGTTGCGCTACCCAGTGGCCCAGAGCAGGTTTGACAAAAGTATAAAAAAAGAAGAGCCAAGTGTGAAATTTTGAAGCAGCTACATTCAATTGTGCTTCTGCAGGAGTCTGGATTGTTTCATGGCTTTCCTCAGGGGATGAAGTTACACATCTATTTCTATCCTCAGATGACTAATAAGTGGGTGCCAACTGTTTTTTTTGGGGTTCTGCTCATGGTCTGGTGAATGGCATCTTCTAAGAGGCCGTTCTTCTGAAAAAGTTTGTCAGAGGTAAGATTGTTTGTGTCTTGACCCTTGCAAGCTCGATTGCAGCTTGACTTGCACCAATGTTTTCTCACAAATACTTTGTTTCACAACAATACGACTGTGTATAACTTACTGTATATATGATCCTCTCTGACTGCTTTAATAGGATTCTAACTGACGATGATGTTTTTTTTTGCTCTTAATTGATCTTTTGTACCTTAACTGTTGATACTATTGATTTTATGCACCCTTTCCTTTCCTTTTCTTTTCCTTCTTCTTTAAAGATTAGATTCCTTGAGATTGCTGTCAACATTGCATCTTTGTTAACCTCATATGGTCATCGCCTAGCTGCATGCATGATTTTAATTATTAGCTTATGTTATTTTGGAGTGGTCAAAGGCAACACACATCCCCCCTCCACCCCCACCCCCCAAAACAAAAAAAGGTAAAATGCATCATAAAAACTGTTATTGTGGATTAGTAGTAGGCAATCAAATTATCTTTATTTTTTGAGGTGAATGAGTCGATGTATACAGGATTGGAAATATCTATAATAGTGACTTCTGGAGGCTTGG
>NCQV01057734.1:9883-21366 GCA_002740545.1 Lophocereus schottii | reverse complement strand
AGGAGGGGATGCAGCAGAAAGATTTCCCACAAATTAGACACCCTAGCAATATTCTCAAAGAAAAACTCTTCAACTTTGGATTTCACATGAGAACATAATTGTAAGGTCAGCAAAAATCAGTCTTGCAATCGAAGATTAAAAAGCAAGAACCTTGTTTGTTTGGGATTGGGACTGGGTATGGGAAAGTAAGCTGATCTAGTAGATTTATATCTCAGGAAGGAACACAGAAAAGTTATTGATGTTCATCATAACAATTAATAGAGAATAGAGAAGAATCAAAGATCGTCAGCTTTACCCTCGCAAAAGTATCCGAGCTACCAGTCACAAAGACGGTTCCATTAGCATTGAAAGCACAGCATAAAATTTGATGGTTCTGCTGAGTAGTAACTGCAAAAAGCAGATTTAAATGGACATAAATATCACACAATCTAACATACAGTCAAGACCAAAGAGAGTTAACCAACCAGTCACAGAATCCACAGGCTTTGGCACATATATGCGGGGCTTGCACTGTGAATTCCTTGCGTCCCAAATGCGACAGGTCCCATCATCTGAAGAGCTGCCAAAAACAGACTGTCTCAATTCAATATGTCTAGCAACAACATGCCCTTCTTTGGGATATTATTTCCAGCATCACTTCAGTTAAAAGAGCTGCATATGGGATATAACCACAACGACATGATTTTGGAAGCAAAACTCACGATAAAAGCTGATACACAGAGCCAGGCCGGGGACTAAACGCAATTGCAGTGACAGCCCCAGTATGCCCCTGCAGTATTGATATAGGAAGCCCATCTGGCAAGCGCCACTATAAATAGAAGAAAAATTATTATGCAGCAATAAGAAACACATTATCATGATCATTTTATGTACAATACAAGGAAGCTTACAACTCGAATAACGAAGTCATTTGAAGCAGACGCCACTAAAGCATTATTTGAGCTTACAGCCAAGTCCGTGATATCCCCCTGGTAATAGGTTTTCATTTACAATGTCATCATAAAAACAATTTCATTGTATGTACTCAGACAAAAGTAGGTAGCAAAAATTCACCTCATGTCCACGGCAGCTCGCCAAGCAAAATGCAGTTTCCATCGACCAAATTTTCACAAGACGGTCATCTGATCCGGTAATGACATACCGCCCCAATCGATCAAATATGGCTACAAAACAGCAACAGAAAGCGGAAAAAATACATTTACTGCATACTTAAATATCACTAAGAGACTACTAGCATCATAATAAACCTAAATAAAACTTAAAAAGAATAGACTAGAGAAGGAATTGCAACATACTCAAAGACAAAGGGGTGCTGAATAAGAAATGAAAAGAAAAACCGATGTACAAAGACAGATAGAAAACAAATCACAACCATTGGGTGTATATAGCATAGCACCATGTAAACTAGAACCAAGAGAAGCTCACAGGTACTGCATATCCATTCTGTATGTGACCTGAAACCAACATGCAACTTAAACCTATTAGACCACGGCATCCATTTGCTTGCTTTTCAAGCATGACCGGATGTATATTAGCTTCTCCAGCTCTTCTAATGGATTTAGTTTTTTTCCTTTTGGAGTGGGTAAGACACTGTGGTGACGTTACCCATTTACAATGAAGTTAGCTCAACTTTCTCAGAGTGTATACGAGTGCAATTTGATGGATATGAACATGAATACACATCTTCAGCTCATATCTTCAATGGGAATTTCAATTAATCCCCTTCCTTTCCTTGCTCAAGCACCCTGTGTCTCTTCCTTCTTTATTTGCTTAAGCACCCTGTCTCTCAACCAGCCAGCTTAAAACTATACACACCTAATGTTCTTGAACTTCTTAGTTTTTCCATATCAAAACAATTTCTTAGTTTAAAAATTCTTAAATTCAATCCCATGAGCTGCCCACCAGAAACCTCTTCATTCTCAGATTCAATATCCCAAAAGTTGGCCACCAATCTATTAACATTCATTAAAAAAGCAGAGAAACAGAGAAACAAACTGTAATAAATAAAACTTCGATGGAAGGCACAACCAACTTTGAAAATACATAAGCTCCAATTAAATAGTATTGCCTAATGCTATAGAGGTAATTCAAATGCAATTCTGATAGTGAACTATTACAGAACTACTTTCTTGTCCATATTTGTATAAAGAGTGGACTATTGCCACAAACCTGTGCTAAACTTGAAGTAGCATGCAAACCAAGAGCTGTCATTGTTAGGAGGAGGGAGGGAAAGCAATGCAACCACTCCAAGCATCAATAACGACTAATCAAGAATGTGGCATTCACATTTGCATTGCACAGGAATAGCATAAAACAAGAAGGACAATCATGTAAGACAACCAATAATTTGTCCAGATAATTTCCACCCATTTACAATATTCTATAGTTCTAGGCAGCAACAAACAGCTTCAAATTGAAGTACAACATATAGGAACAGGTTAAATTCAACTGAAATTGCAGAATTACATCATTAACTTATTATCTGAGGAAAATTGCACACAAATTAAGATTCTAGCCAACTTCTAAGCACACTGGACAGCAACAGGAGTTTTATCACTTTTATATTGACCAACATAGAACATTTTCAAAATCCTAGTAAGGCAAATCATCCAGCATCAATCATTCCAAAATCATATATCCATTGTTTCCAATAAGATAATGCAGGGAAAAAGACGGCTATAATCAAATGTCCGTAGCTCGGCAATAGAAATTGAGACATGAGAAGCAAATTACCACAATAAACAGCATTTCTGTGTCCCCTAAGCCTCGTTATATTTTGCATCCTCTGCACCATGGTTGATGGCTTTGCTATGGCATTACAAGCAGCATGTATGGATGAAGCACGATGATGTCTTGCAAAACCACCACCAATAGCTCTCAGATGTAATCCATGCACTTGGTCAATCTGCTTGTGAGGCCAATGCAAGTAAGAAGGTAAAAGCTTGGCTTGCTTCTTCACTTCATTTTTATCACCTGAAAACAAGAAACATAAGCATAAACTCAATTTTCAAAGGCATTGGACTGAATCTTTTCACAATGCGATGAATTAAAAATCGCTTTGGAAAAGAACTGACGTTTGCCTATTCAATTGGCAATTTTGCTGCCCAAGTGGAAGAATCAGTGGATCTTTGAGGGCAAAACACCATCACATCAAGAGTTCATAACTGATTTGGATTTGCAAATCATTATAGATTATTAATTTGCTTTCAAAGATGTTTTATAGGTGGAGCCAAGTGCCCCATTATGAGGCAAGAATTGTTGTTTGAATTTTACGGATAAGACCATAAACAAACATTTGTCCTTTCTGCGAATGGATGATAGTTGTCAACGTCCTCATAATACCTCTTTGTTACCTACCCCCTCCCTCCTCAAAAAACAAGGGGAAAGGGGAAAAAACGTCATCTGCAAATTCCAAATGATACTTGTCGCTTCAATTGATGCGTTTGAACATTTGCAAGATGCATAACTGGGACGAAATATACTGTGAAAGCATTGGATTTGGGTAGTTCTTGTCATTTTTATTTCCAAGGGAAAGGTCAGGCAGCTGTTCACGTTCACTTCTTTATGTTTATCAAGAGCTGTGGTGAAAAATTGTATTTTACTTTATCTATCTAAATCACAGCACTGCACTTAGCCCCCGGGAATAAAGGGGCAATTCCCTTTGCATAAAAAGCATAACATCCTGTGCTTAACAGATAATTTTCTACTTATACATGAGGCACAACTCGCGTTGAAAATTGCAAATTACAATTCCCTCCTGGATTTTTGTGAAGAAGCTTAATAGATGAATGTGCCTTTAAGCTCTGGAGATTTCCCCCCATATTTCTATGATACAGGTTTGTTATGATCACGTACGAATCACACATTCTATGGCGGGAAATAAGTAGTTTGGGAAGTTTTCTGGGTTGTTAAGCAAGTGGGGCCCAGGTTTGTTAAGGGTAGTTAGAGGAGAGATTGTATTAGCTTGCCCCCTGCTGATACAAAAGGGGAAGCTTGTACTGAATCTACTCATGTATTCTGATCAATGAAATCTACCAAATTCTCTCTCTAAAATTTTGTTCTTCTACTTTTTGCTTTTCCTCGAAATCTTTGGATTTGGCGATTTACTAGAGAGCTTTATCATTGGTATCAGAGCCACTCGTCCGCCTGAATCTATTCATCCCAAGATCTCGAATCTTCATTCCCATTTTGTTCTCTTCGATCGACTAGCTAGGTTCTCCACTGGATCCAGCTCAACCTCAAAAATAAACACTATTGTTCATTCCATTCGATTATTGGTTTGTACACCCAATAATCAAGCTTAAATGTTAAATCCTAAAATTCGGGATGTCTTGTTCTTGACAGTCAGCTTGACGGCAGTTTCAGATAACACCAGATCAAATGACAACCATGGTTGTACAATCAGACGCAGCAATCCATGGACAAGTTCCAAGGAAGAACAGGAACAGGTCAATGGCCAGACCAGAGAGCTTTTAAATGGGCTGAGCAAGCAAGTTGCTGCAAATTGCTACCAACTCAGCGGTCACAGGAGAGACTCCACTTGGTTATATGAATCACTTTCTTTCCAGGCTCTCTAGACTTGATTTCCCTAGGTTTGATGGGGAAGATGTGCAAGGGTGGGTTTATAAGTGTGAACAATTCTTTGAAGTGGATAGTACTGCAGAAAATACAAAGTTAGAATAGCTTCAATACATATGACCAATAAGGCCTTACTGTGGCATCAATATTTTATGAAGGGTAGGTAGGAGGAGGGGTGGCCCGTTTGGAGGGAATATAAGAGTGCTATCTTAGACAGATTTGGTGTTGGACCTTTTGATGACCCTCTAGCAGAACTAATGAAACTGAGACAGACTAGAACTGTGGAGCAACAGCAAGCAAATTTAGAGACTCTGCTGAATAGGGTTGAATTACCTGTGAATCATGCAGTTAGCTGCTTTCTTAGTGGTCTGAATGATGAGATACAGCATGATCTGAGAATGTCTAAACCCCAAACATTAAATGATGCCTAATGCTCGGAAAAACTGCAAGAGGCAACCCTTGCTTCCCTTGCAAGAAGGACTACGCCTCTGTTAGATAGACCAAATTCACTTGCCAGAAGTGTCGGGTTTAGTTTTAGGACCCCTATCCATACAACCTTTGCACCTCAGAAGTCTCGGTATAAAGATGGTTCTTCTTTTTCAAGACCTGTCACTATGAGCAACCCCACTTCTAATACAGGATCAATCGCTTCTAAACCAAGCGTCGCAGGGACAGCTTTGAGTCCAAAGGAGATTGAGGGAAAAAGGGCAAAGAATCCGTGTTTCTTCTGCGATCAGAAATACTTTCTGGGCCCCAAATGCAAAGCTCAAGTGTACATGCTAGAGGTAATTGAGGAAGAGAAGATGATTGCGCGGGGAGGAGGAAGATGAAGTTGAAATGGGACATGTTGCAGGAGAGGAGCTAGGAATGCAATCTGAGACCCCTCACCTACCTTTGAATGCTCTGAATGGTGGCCACACATATCAAACCATGAAGATTATTAGCAAAATCAACAACGAACCCCTGCACATCCTGGTGGATTTTGGTAGTACCCATAATTTCTCGGACATATCAACTGCCAAGAATTGCATTGTGACATCAAAAAAATGACCCCATTACAACCCAATGGACATTAATTGCAACGTAGCTCCATGTATAGGGATTTCACTTGCACATTACTAGGAGAGGAATTTAGGACTGATGTAGTATTGGTGCCATTGGGTAGTTGTTAGATGGTCTTGGGAGTGCAGTGGCTATCAAGTTGCAGTCCTATTTTGTGGGATTTTGACTTTTGAGAAGCTAAAAATGGAATTCAGTTACAAGGGCCAAAGACTGGCATTCAAGGAACTCACAGGTCAGATCTAGAATGGATAAAAGGCATGAAAATCCAGCATTCCAAGCTTAAGTCTGCACAGGTTTTTGTAATATAGGTGCAGCCTATGGTAGCACAAACATCATTGCAGTCACTTTCAGTGACTGAACCTCAAATGGTTAAATTGCTGGGTGGCTGGGTGGATGGGTGGGTGAGTATTCTGACATATTTGAGGAACCCAAAATCTTACCACCACACAAGAATCAGGACCATTAGATCATTAGCAAGGGTTCCATACATGTCAGGCCCTATAGATAATATCCTACCATACAAAAAGATATTATAGAAAAGACAGTAAAGAGATGTTGCAAGCTGGTGGTGAGGTCATCTCAGAGACCTTACTCTTCTCCCATTGCCTTTGTAAAGAAGAAAGATGGTTCTTGGAGGTTATGTGCAGACCATAGGCAGTTAAACAGGTAGACCGCACTAGATAAGTTCCCAAGTCCAGTAATAGAGGAACCTTTGGATGAGTTAGGGCAAAATATTTTTCAAAGATTGACCTTAGGTTTGGTTATTGGCAGGTCAGAATGCACCTTGAGGATGTGGAGAAAACAACTTTTAGGACTCATGACGGACATTATGAATTTTTAGTTACGTCCTTTGGACTAACTAATGCACCATCCACTTTCCAAGCCTTTATGAATCACGTTTTCCAGCCTTGTTTGAGAAGATTTATATTGGTTTCCTTTGATGATATTCTTCTTCTTTTTTTCTTTTGAAAGGAAACATATGTATATTAATAAAAGGAATGGATGGATGCTAGGAAAACATCCTACAAAAGATTATATATAACCAATGTGCAAGCTATCCACAAAGTCGACCCCATCAAAAATGAGGAGGAAAAATCCCCTGGTCCCAAAAATAAAGAGTTTTCATGAAATTGTCTTTTAAGCACTGAAGGAAAGTTTCTTTTCCCTCAAACACCCTTGGTTTCTTTCTCTCCAAATGCTCCAAAAAATTGCATGAGGAAAAGCCAAGGACTTCTTTTTAGCTTTCCCACCAAAATACCCCCCCAAAAGCCAAAAGATGTTTTGTAATGCAGTCAAAAGAGACCTAACACATGCCTAAGCAACTAAAGCCAAGCTCCCAGTCCCAGATGCCTAGCAAATTGCCAATAAAGCAACAAGTGATCCACCGAATCCAACTCCCCCTTGCACATATAAAATCTATTCACCAAGATCTTCCCCTCTTTTCCTCTTTTGCAAATTATCATTAGTCAAAATCTGCCCATATGATGCCTCCCAAACATAAAAAGAAACCTTTCAAGCGGCCAAAGATCTCCAAATAAGCTTGTGACGGAACCCTCCTTCAAAAGGATCATGTAATGATCGAAAATTCAAATGTAGGAGCTTCGAATAATATGATTTAATCGTGAAGTCCCCTTTAGAATCCAAATCCCATCTCACTGGATCATGTGGAGAGTATCCTACCTTGGCATCATTAAGCTAACAGTGTCATCTTCAACAAACGCGAACAAAAACAGGGGACCAAAAATTGGTGACAGATGCTCACTCCCAACAGTTAACAATGGAGGCATCCCTATCCATTGCTAGAACAAAAAGAGTAGGGAAAACCTCTCCCAAAGGGGCTTCACCACACCATCTATCATGCCAAAAAAAGATGGAAGAGCCATCGCACGCCACAAAGGAAAAGAATGGAGATAAAACTCTCCCAGCCCTTTGATATAAATCGCCAAAGGCTATGCCCATAAGAGCCTGTAGGAGTAGAAGGACACCAACCAAAACCCTCCTCACCATATTTAATGGTTATACTACCTTTCTCCAAAGATTTCCTTTCTCATTCAAAAATCTCCAAAGCCATTTTGTAAGGAGAGCTTTATTGAAGAGTTGCAAGTCCTTGATCCCTAAACCTTCTTGAATAATAGGCTGTTTCACATTATTCCATCTCACTAGATGATACCTGCATCACTCCCAAAAGAACCCCAAGGGAAGTTTCTCTGAATAGCCTCTAAATTGTTGGCTGTTGAAGAACGTAATGGAAAGACAGAAAATTCTTTGATGATATTCTTATATATAGGAAAACCTATGAATTGCATTCACATCATTTGACGTTAGCTTTGGGAGTTCTCAGGTAAAACACATCGTTTGAAAAATGAGCAAGAGCAGTTTTGGGGTGGAAGAAGTAGAATACTTGCGCAATATGATTTCTGTCCAGGGTTTAGCAACTAATCCTAAGAAAGCGGTAGCAATCAAGGACTGACCAGTCCCTGAATATGTCAAGCAGTTGAGACTTGAGAGGATTCCAGGGATTACCAGGCTACTATAGAAGATTTGTAACGAATTGTAGGCAAATCAGTAAAACTACCCACTGAATTATTGAAGAAAAACGCTTTCAGTTGGACAACGGAGGTACAACAAGCTTTTGAGCAATTGAAGGCAGCCATGACCTCAGCTCCTGCCTTGTCCAGGCCCAATTTTCCCAAACACTTTGTGCTCGAGACTGATGCTTCTAGGACAGGCATTGGTGCAGTGTTGATGGAACAGGGTCACCCAATAGGCTATTTCAGTAGGGCACTATCACAAAGATTAGACACCATGCTTTATCAGCATATGAGAAGGAGTTTATGGTAATGCTATTAGCTGTAGGGAGGTGTAGAGAGGTGGAGACCATACCTGCTTGGAAGACAGTCTGTCATTAAGACTGATCATTTCAGTCTTAAATATATTTTGGAACAAAAGATTACTACTGCTTCCTAGAGTAAATGATTGCCTACACTGATGAGCTATGATTATCAAATCATTTATAGACAAGGCAAGGAGACTGTGGCTGTTGAAGGGCTCTCTAGAGTGCGTGCCATGTGGGGCTCAACTTCTAAACATGGCATTGAGTGTCTTACACTCAGCTCTTTTGGCCTCCATCAAAGATTATGGGACTCATGATGCACCTCTACAGCAACTTATCTACTGGGCAGAGGTTATCAGGAAGAGACTGTCTAGCTTGTTGTATTGGAAGGGATTGAGTAAGGATGTCAGAAACTATGTGAGGGCTTACATCATTTGTCAAGGATAAAAGCCTAAGTTGTCCAGCCCTCGCCGATTCCTACCACAGTTTAGGAAGATATATCCATAGACTTTGTCGAGGGTTTGCGAAAGTCCAAGACAAAAGATACTATTTTGGTAGTAGTTGACAAATTGAGCAAGTATGCTCACTTCTTGGCATTGTCCCACCCTTTTCCAGTTGTGTAGCTCAATTGTACTTTGAGTAGGTCTTTAAACTCCATGGCCTTCTTAAAACCAATATCTCTGATAGAGACAAGGTTTTTTTGAGTAGGTTCTGCCAGGGGCTATTTTTCCCACTAAAGGTGGCCTTACATATGTCCTCTGCCTAGCATCCACAGAGTGATGGCCAAATTGAAGTGGTCAATAGGTGCCTGGAGCGCTTCCTAAGGTGCGTGACACGTGAAAAGCCAGCAAAGTGGGTTCTCTTGTTGCCCTTGGTATAATGGTGGTATAATTCAAACGGGCATTCTTCTATTGGGGTCAATCCATTTCAAGTTGTTTATGGACAGCCACCAGCATTGCATGTACCTTACTTGGATGGGGGCAGGAAGGTAGAAGCAGTGGATAGGAGTCTTAAGGCTAGGGAGGATTGCATTAAGATGCTCAAATTCCACCTTGAAAGGGCTCAATCTCAGCATCATATGAAGCAGCAAGCTTATGAACGAGCAAGCTGACAAGCATAGACAAGTCCTTGGAAGTTGGAGACTTGGCGACATGATTTATGTAAAATTACAGCCCTATAGGCACCAGTCCTTGGCTGACAGCACATCTCAAGAACTCTCAGCCAAATTCTTTGGTCTGTTCCCAGTGGTCTCCAAGGTTGGGGTAGTGGCTTACAGATTCAATTACCTGAAACCACCAAGATTCATCCTGTTTTTCATGTTTCACAACTCAAAAAACATATTGGTAACAGACCAGTTCAAAGCACACTGCCAAGCACACAGCCAGAGCTGGATGAGGCTGGACTGATTGGGGTAAGCCCGTTGCTGTGTTGGCCAGGAAGTTGGGAAGGCAGGGGCATAAGGCTGTATTGTATGCCTGATCAAATGGGCAAACTCTTCAAGGGAAGAAGCCACTTGGGAGTTGTACACAGACATTGAATACATGTTTGTTATGGTCACATGCGAATCGCACGTTTTATGACGGGAAATAAGTAGTTCAGGAAGTTGTGGGTTGTTAAGCAAGTGGGGCCCGGGTTTGTTAAGGGTATTTAGAGGAGAGAGATTATGTTAGCTTGCCTCTGATATAAAAGGGGAAGCTAGTACTGAATGTACTCATAATATTCTGATCAATGAAATCTATCAAATTCTCTCTCCAAAATTCTGTTCTTCTACTTTTATCTTTCCTCGAAATTTTTGGATTTCCTAGAAAGCTAATCATTCTAAGGCCCTGTTCTTTTCGTTGGGAAATTGCAGGTGTGGAACGGGTAGGAGTGGGAAAGATGTGAAACAGTGGGTAGGAATCGGTAGGAGTGGTTTGTTATATGTGGGAGTGGGAATGAGTGAGAAGAAGTTGGAAGGAGTTGAATGAAGTAGGAGAGTTAATGTAAGTTACGTATTTTGTTTTTAAAGTAATCTTTAATTTGTGATAGTAATTACTGATGATAAAAAAAAATTTAGACTGAAAAAATATTTTTGTGAGTTGACTCTGGTACGAAATGTTGTTTCGTGGCCGTTGTTACCCCAAAAAAAAGTTGCAATTTTCGTTATTCGTAAAACAAATTGCGGATGTAATTTTTTCATATATTAACCAAATACGAACAAAGAAAAAAATACACATATGTTCAGGCCCTGTTCTTTTCGTTGGTAAATCCACAATTATCAACTTCAACCAATTTCAACCCACATCAACCCACTTCAATTCACTTCATGAACTTCAATTTAAAAAAATACCAAGTTCAACCCACTTCAATGAACTTCAACTTACTTCAACCAACTTCAGTCCACTTCTCACTATTTTAACCAACTTCTACCAATCATAAAAAAATTTTAAAAAATAAAAAAAAACTTAATCCACTTCAATCAACTTCAACCTACTTTAACATACTGCAATCAACTTCAACCCACTTCACGAACTTCAATAAAAAAAATACCAACTTCAACTCACTTCAGCCCACTTCAACCCACGTCAACCCACTTCAATCAATTTCAACCCACTTTACGAACTTCAATAAAAAAGACCAACTTCAACCTACTTCAACCAAGTTCAACCCGCTTCAACCAGCTTCAACCAATTTCAACCTACGCCTCACTATTTTAACCAACTTCTATCCATCGTACAAACCAAAAAACTTTAATCTATTTCAACCAATTTCAACCCACTTCAATAAAAAAATACCCACTTCAACTCACTTCTACCAGTCTCAACCAACTTCACCCATTTACCAACTCATATTTTCCAACAAAAAGAACAGGCTCTCAGTACACGGACAACAATCATCTGCAATTTGTGTGAAAAACTTCCAATATTTTGTTAGTAACGCACATGAAAAAAAAATATTTGTTCAAAATACATGTACAAGACATCTGCATTTCCTGTCGTGAATTACAAATGCAAAAAAAATTTACACATTC
>NCQV01057724.1:0-16954 GCA_002740545.1 Lophocereus schottii | reverse complement strand
TGTATGTATGTATGTATGTATGTATGTGTGTGTGTGTGTGTCTATATATACATATATATATATATATATATATACACATACATACATACACACATACGTACATATGCATATGTGTGTGCGTGTGTATATATATATACACACGCACACACACACATGTGTGTGTGTGTGTTGATAATTCATATTCTTATGAGTAATTGTTTTCTCTATTTTGTACTTTTTTTGAGTCGTTGAGTCATATTTCAAGTAAAAATAATACATATTTTGTCTTTGAAGATAAGAAGTGAGACAAAGAAGAATTGAAGCATAAATTCGGAATTTGAAGCTTGATGTGGCGGCCAGTCACACAGCATACCCAACTCACATTTGTCTCTCTCCTTTTATGATTCTAGTGGCCCAGCATGATTTTGGTAGCTCTAGTAAAATCAACCATTGATTTAACATGTTGGGCTTGATCCAATCAGAAGGGGTGGATGATATTCAGCTGCTATTTTGAGAATAAAACTAGTGGATTTTTATGAAAAGTGGAGAAGGAAGAGGAGAAAATTCCAATATGAATAGAGAGGCAAGGGGCATCAATTCATCATCAATCATTCAATTCCAATGCGACTAGAGAGGCAAGGGGCATCAATTCATCATCAATCGTTTATCTCATTCTTCAATTTTTGCACTCTTCTCTTCCTCCCATTGTTAGTAACTAGCGAGAAATTGTGCTAGGCAAAATTATTTGAGTTTAGATAATTAGAAAAAAAAAAAGCTATTTTGGCTATCTTTTCTATTTTCTTTCATCTCATTTGTGAGCCTAATTAGAGAGTTGATCTTTGATTGCGCGAAATTTTGTGTAACAAAAACATCAAAGTTTGATTATAGGGACTTAGATACACCATTAGTTGAAATATGAGTATTTTGATTTCAATGGTATTTTCTCTTCCTATGATTAGCTAGGTTGTTTATCTAGGATTGAGATAGATCCTTGATTAACTTTGTTGAGTTTTTCTAATTTCAGTTGGGGCTAATATTATTGTATCTTTTTATTGCATAATTTTGAGTTATTTAATTGCTTTTAATTTATTATGCATTTTATTTCGATTGTTTATGCATGTTGTTTTACCATTGATTAACTTGATATCTCATTTATTCATATTAGACCTTATTGGCTAATATAATAATTATGCAATCGCATTTAAAATTTTTGGTTATTGATTGAGTAAACAAGACTAGCAATTAGATGAATTATGTCTAAATTAACTACTAGTTGAGTTTTTTTTATTTAGAAGTGTAATTCGTTTTTCTGATCTATTGGCCTTACACTTGTAGCTTAAGAGTTTTGAAGAGACTAATTAAACCCCAATTAGATTTAGTAATTCAATATTAAGAGTTTTGGTGAAATTGAAATCCTAGTATCTCTCTAAATTGATCTCTCTTCGCGTATTCATTAACATTTTCNCTCTTGTTTCCATTATGTTTTCTTGATTGTTGTTATTGTTGCTAATCTCCTCAGTAATTCTCTTAACTGGTTGAGAAAAGTAAAAGTCACTTTTATTCTTCTAGGATACGACCTCGGAATACTTGCTTTGCCACAATTACTTGTGCACTTGTAAGTAAGTCGAGTTTTTAAAATTATGAAAATCCACACCAAATTTTTGACGCCATTACCGGGGAATAAATAGTGATTTTGAATTTTCTTTTCTTTTTATTCCTTTTATTTATTATTTATTTTTTCCCTTCTCATTTATGCTTAATCTAACTTGCCAACTCGCTAACTAGTTATTTCTCGTCTCCCTATCCCTTTTATTTATTTTTTTTATTGTCTTGTATTTCATTTTATTACCTATTCCCTCCTAATCTAACTATTTTATTTCATTGTCCCAATTCCCTTCTATTCTAATCCGACTCTTTTATTTCTTTTTTTAAATTTCGTTTTTTCTAGCTATTTGTCCTTAGTACCATTCAACTCCTTCCCTTTTATTTCATTTATTATTGTCTTTTATTTTATTTTATTTTCCTTTTTGTTCATTTTTTCCCTTTGTTCTTTCTTTTATTTCATATTATTTTATTATTTATTTTTAGTTAGCTATTTATTTTTTCTCTACTCCCTCTCTTTTCTTCTTACTTTGTTTGCTGGTTATCGTGGTGGTATTTCATAGTACTTTTGTGATTGCTTGTGATTTTATATGCTTGGTAGACACTATTTGTTTTTGGACCATGAGGAGTACGATCCTGAAATTGAACATACCCCTAGTAAGAGCAAAGAAACGTGACTCTAAGAAAAATATGGTTGAAGAACAAACCCTACTACCTAAGCAACTTAAGAAATATTTTACTCCCGTCCCTTATGATTCACTTACGAGTACCCGTATGCCCACTAGTATGGGGCCACTTGAAATTAAACATTCCCTAACCCAAATGCTCCCGTCCTTTTTATGGGCTAGAGTCTGAAAACCTTTTAAGCACGTTGACGCATTTTTGGAGATGTGTTCCATGGTCTTCTTAAATAATGTTTCTAACGTTGCTTTTTGATTAAGGTTTTTCCTTTCTCTTTGATAGATAAAGCTAAGGCTTTCATTTTTATTTTGTGAGAAAGTGGCTATGACATGTCTTAAAAATAGTTAGTTTACCAATCGAGAAAAACTTTTTCAAGAATTCCTTTTGCATTTGGCCCCAAGTAGTGATATTTGAGTTGGATATTGGGAAAGATTTAAAGATTGTTACGAAGTTGCCCTCACCATGAGGTTCCTCAGTAGCAATTCGTTTAGAGTTTCTACTCTAATTTAGATGAGCATAATAGGAAGATGGTAGATGCATTATGTGGTGGTAATTTTTTGGATAAAACCCTTGAAGAAGCCTGAGAATTATTTGAACATTTGAGTGAGAATGCATATTTGCATGCCACTTCCTCGCGTTCTGACCTACCTAAACAAGTTGGAAGTAAAGGGGAGATTTATGAAGTTTCATTTTCGATTGATCTTTCTAGTAAAGTTGATACTTTCTCTAAGAAATTTGATCAATTATTGTGCAGGAATAAAAAAGCTAATTCCTCTTCTATACGAGATGTGTATTCAATTTGTGCCAATCTCATGCATGCTTCTTTTGAGTGTCCTTCTGTTTGTCCATCTGATGTTGTAAATGAATAAGCGAATGCTGCTTAAGGATTTCCTCCAACTAATAATCCTTACTTGAACACTTATAATCATGGTTGGAAGAATCATCCTAACTTTTCTTGGAGGTCTCAAAATGTGGAGAACCCATGAGCCCAGTTTAGTAAACCTACACCTCCTGGTTTTCAGAACCAAAGGTATGCCCATCCACCACCTCTTCCACCTCTATCTATGATCTCAGAATTAGATACATAGTCTCTGCCCTTAGGATCCTCACTTCTACTGTCCAAAATGAGAATACTAAGGTCTAAGAAATTGAGTCTAAAATGCAAATTGTAAACTCCCACTCACAATCTATAGCTAGGTTAGAAACCTAACTAGAGCAACTAGCCATAGCTATAAGTAAAAGAGAAGAAGGAAAATTTCTAAGCTACCCTATAGAGAATCATAAAAGCCAATAATTGGAACAATTGAAAGCTATTATGGTTCTTAGGGGAGGTAAGGAAGTAGACAACAAAGTGAGTGAGAAAAACATGATAAGAACAAAAGACCAAAAACCAATGAGACTGACTATGAAATTCAGGGTTATTCACCCCCTCCCTCTAATGTGTCTGACCCTGTTGGGGACATACAAGCCAAGGATTCATTACCCTCAAGCTTTGGATACACCTTTTCCTTCTAGGAAAGATAAACATAGAGAGAATATACTAGAGATCTTTAAGCAAGTTAAGGTTAATCTTCTCCTTTTGGAAGCAATAAGACAAATCCATGCTTATGCGAAATTCCTTAAAGACATGTGCACTTTTAAAATAAAATCTAAAGATGATAAATCTCAAAAGGTTTTTTCTAAGTGAGCAAGTGAGCTCTATTTTGAAACATGACACCCCTTCTAAGTTGAAAGACCCTAGTGTTTCTACTATTTCATGCTTTATTAGTAATCATAAAATTGAAAGAGCACTCTTGGGTTTAGGTTCTAGTGTTAATTTGATACCATGCTTTGTTTACTTAGAGCTAGGGTTGGGTGAACTGAAACCTCCTAACTGTACCCTTTAACTTGCTGATAGGTCAGTAAGGATTCCTAGGGGGTGGAAAAATGATGTCTTGATTCAAATTGATAAAGGTCTTTTTCTTGTTGGCTTTGTTGTTTTGGATATTAACCCCAGTCGTGCCTCTAAGCAAATGCCTATTATTTTCGGACGTCCCTTCCTACCTATAGTTAATGCCACCATTAATTGTAGGTCGAGAGTAATGGATGTTTCGGCTACGAATATGAGGGTTAGGATTAGCATTTTTAAGGCTTCTTCTCAATCTGTGCTTGAAGATGAATCTGAATGTTTCTTTATTGATGTAATTGATAAAATGATTGAAGATGCCTTACCTTCTATTCTAAACAAAGTCGTATATCAAAATGGGACCGTTAGAGCTCTTATTAGTGATGGGTGTAGTCATTTTATTTCTAGATATTTCGAGGCTTTACTTAGCAAATATTATGTGACTCATAAAATAGCTACTCCTTATCACCCTCAGATTAGCGGTCAAGTGAGTTATCTAATCGTGAGATTAAGTTCAGACGTGAGAAAACAATTCGACCCGATAGAAAAGACTATTATTTGATATTGAATGATGCTATGTGGGCCTATCATATTACTTATAAGACCCCTGTAGGGATGCCTCCTTTCCGACTCCTTTTCGGTAAAACTTGTCACTTGCCCGCTGAGTTAGAACACTATGCTTTTAGGCTATTAAATCTTCTAATTTTGATATGAAATAGGCGGGTTCTAATCATAGGCTTCAACTAAATGAATTAGATGAATTGCGTCACAAAACCTATGAAAATGCAAAGATTTATAAAGCCAAAACCAAAGCTTTTCATGACAAGAAGATTTCTAGAAGATCTTTTGAACCTAATCAAAAGGTTTGGCTTTTCAATTCTAAACTCACGCTGTTTCCTGGCAAGTTGAGATCTAGATGAGATGGTCCTTTTATAGTCGAACAAGTGTCTCCTTCTGGGGTGGTCAAAATTTTAGACCCCCAAGATGATCGTATTCTTATTGTCAATGGTCAACGTCTGAGACCTATTGTGACTAACAGAATTGAGTCTGGTTTGATTGAATCCATCAATCTGGTAGACCCAGTCTACTATGATTAATGGATGGAACTTTGTCTGGCTGAAGACATTAAACTTAACGCGTATTGGGTGGCAACCTAATCTTTTCAGGTAAATTTGAGTTATTCTATTGTATTTTATTTTATTTCTTTCCATTTTGTTCAAGGTCCATTTATGTCTAGATGTGGTACTTCAATTGGTTTTGACTTTGGTGGTTAGTGATGGTTTCAAAGGCTCATTTGGAGATGGCTCCTCGGGTGTGATTACAAGTGTTTTCCTTATGGTAGCAGGTTGTATTATTCTTTTCTCTATCTCTCTCAATATAATTATTTTCTACACTGAGGACAATGTAAGGTTTAGGTGTAGGGGGGAGGCAAATAAAAATTTCATTGAGGAAAATTGAAAATTTTTTGTGAACTTCATGTTGGAAAGAGACTAGAAAGTTGATTATGTGTGTTCAACTCTTGGTTATATCAATGTGATTCATATGGCCCATGCCAATTTGAGAATATTTTTAGTTTTAACTAGTTAATGACCAAAATTTTTATTCTGTTCTTGTTAAACTATAGCTAATTTTGAGTATGAGATGAACCTCATTTTTAGTAACATAATGAGTATGAAATAAGTGTTGAGTTCCCCATTTGCCTTTCTAAATTGTTGATTGAGAAATGAATTAAATCAAATTAAGTTCCGATTCCGATGCCAATGTTCACATTGTATCTTTATTCATATCTTTAATTGCCTGAATATCTACTAATTGTTTCTTTGTGTGTCATCTTTATCCATATCTTCATACACCCAGAATAAGAAGCACATGGAATCAAGTGAGCTTTGAAAAAAAAAAAAGAAAAAAAGCCAATAAATTGGTTTGGCATTGGGGACTTAATTTTAAAGATATTCTTGTGATTTCTATATGGCTGAAGTCTTTTGGTTACGATTTGCTGATGTTTGACATTGAGTACTTAATTCCTTTAGTCTTGCCCTATTAACTTGGTTAAACTTGCAAATGTTTGATAATAGGTTTGCGGGTTAGTAGTGAGTTGATCTCTATGATTCAGCAAATACACATAGCTGGATTCTCTGATTGTCTTCTTTAAATCTTGTTTTACTTGATGGACTGAATATATGCATTCTTTGCTCCAGGACTACCAAACTTTTAGTGTAGGGGAGTTGATAACTCATATTTTTAGAAGTAATTTTTTTTCTGTATTTTATATTTTTTTGAGTCTTTAAGCCTTATTTCAAGCAAAAATAATGCATATTTTGTCTTTGAAGGTAAGAAGTGAGATAAAGAAGAATTCAAACATAAACTCAGAATTTCAAGCATCATGTAGTTGCCCAGTCACATAGCAAACCCAGCCTCACATTTCTCTCTATCCCTTCATGATTCTAGTGGCCCACCATGATTTTGGTTGCCCAAATAAAATCAACCATTGATTTAGCCTTTTGGATTTGATCTAATTAGAAGAGGTGGGTGATATTCAGCTGCTATTTTGGGAATAAAACTAGTGAATTTGCATAAAAAGTAGAAAAGGAAGACAAGCAAATTCCACTATAAATAGAGAGGCAAGGGGCATTAATTCATCATCAATCATTCATCTCATTTTTCATTTTTCATTTTTTTTCACGCTTCTTTTCCTTCCATTGTTAGTAGCTAGAGAGAAATTGTGCTAGGCAAAATTATTTGAATTGAGAGAATTGGAAAAAAATAAGCTATTCTGGCTTTGTTTTCTCCTTTCTTTCATCTCATTTATGAGCCTAATTAGAGAGCTGACCTTTGATTGTGCGAAATGTTGTGTAACAAAACATCAAAGTTTGGTTATAGGATTCTAATTTCCATGGTATTTTCTCTACCTATGATTGGCTAGGTTATTTATCTAGGATTGAGATGGATCCTTGACTCACTTTGTTGATTTTTTCTAATTTCAATTGTTGGCTAATATAATAATTATGCAATCGTATTTAAAATTTTTGATTATTGATTGATTAAACAAGACTAGAAATTAGATGAATTATGACTAAATTGAATAATTCATGCTAATTACTGGTTGAGTTTGTTTATTAATAACTATAATTCATTTTTCTAGTGTATTGGCCTTAAGCTTTGAAGAGACTAATTAAACCCTAATTGAAGCTCTTTCCACTCAGTTTCACTAAGCGGAAGGGATTCCCTCTTCCATTTGGCTAGTTAAATGGAGGGGGCTCTCCTCTACTTAGTTAGGTCCCTTTCAAAGGGCCCGACTTCTTTTCCTTTAGGCGCTATTCTTACTTTTTGTTTCGGCCCATTTTGGACTTTCATATGTTGGCATTTCATCTAATTTAGATCGTCTAATTATGACAAACTTCTCAAGGTAATTCAAATGTTTATACAAGCGCCTTGCCTACCATTCATTTCTCATTCTCTCACTCTCCTCAAAGTTCTACAGGGATAAAGTTAGAGAGGTAAGCTCGGAAGGATTTATTCCTTTGCTTCGCCCATTGCCAAGGTACTCATCCTTTCCTTATTCGCCTATCATTCTCAAAACATAGCTATATCATCATTTGCTTACTCATTTGAATCATCCTCTAGCCCCTCGTCGGGCTTCGGAGGAGATGAGTTTAGTACCGACCTGTGCCCAGACTTACTCCTTTGGGTAGGCACCGGTCCCTTAGAGAATTACGACAATTACATTAATTCGAATTCTAGGCACCCCCAAAGTCCTCCCAAGTGATTCTGTTGCGGGAGTTCCTTCGAACCAATCCAAACTTCCTTGTAGAGAGCTTCGGTAGCTCTCTATCCGTTGATTCCTACTCTTTGGGCAGGGCTGTGTTGTATTTGTGGGAAGTATGCATAGCTAATTTACTTCCTCAGTGTTTTGCTAGCACAGGTATGTTGCCCACCTTCGTAGTTGAGGAGTCGGAGCAAGATCTAGCCCGCTCTAGCGGCCCTGCTAGATCTAACCCGAAAGACGGGCTGACTCTTAATATATCAACCCTATATTCTATAAAGAGCTTAAAAAAAAATTATCGAATTTGAGTTGAAGTATTCTTTTTGACGTAACTATAAGATGCTCATTCCCTCAGAGACAGATATCAGAGATAACCTCTTACTGGGATGTATAGGTGTATACTTAGAAGCCTTTGAGTATGGCTTCGATTTCTGCTTCCTAAGATCATCATGGAAATCAACCAAATGTACGATAATGCAGTTGCCCAACTTGTCCCCAATGCATTAACGTCCATTCTATTGTTTATTGCCACTTACAAGCTTAAACGTCTTGAGTGCATGGCTTTGGCCTTTTCATACTTACACATCATCTAGCGCAACATTAAGACGTATGGGGGAAAAGGTTGGTATCTAGTAGTTAGCGGACCTGGCTACATGTCCTTTTTAGACAAGCTCTCCTCCATTCACGGGTGGAAGTATAGGTCTGTTTTCATAAAGAAGGCAAATGGGAATTAGACCATCCCTATCTGGAATAGGCGAGGGCCGAACAAAACCTAGAACAAAACTCATACCACTCCTGGGGAGAAAGAGATGGCTACAGTAAAGTACTTTCTGCTCGTCGATTCCATCCATCCCCCATCCAGGAAGATTGTAAAGGTTCCAACCAATTGGCTCCCTTGAAGGGTGTTATTCGGTTATGGGTGTTTCCTTTGTGCCATCGGGCTTTGTTCGACTATCCGTCATGGTAACTTGGTAATTGCTTTATTGATTCGGCATACACTTTCTTCGTAACCTTAGTCATTTGATCTTTGCTTCTTACAGAGGAAGCGATCGACACATTACTCAGCATGAAGGGTAAGCTTTCACCTTGAGTAAGTCAAGGGTACGTCTCTTCAGGATGCTGACGTTCCTTCCATGGGGGGTCTAGTGGTAGACCTTCAAGCCTCTCGCCTACCAAGAAGAGAAGGCCTCCATCATGAGTCGTTACTCCTCCTGGGTCTACCGATCATCACTCCTCTGAGGGAAAGAGCTCTTTCCTTTCCACTAACTATGAAGGAAAGTTGACGTTGCTTGAAGAGCTTCCCCAAAGGTGAGAAGTTACCCCTGTCTACAATTCAGAACAAGTTTAGAACACCCTTGAATGTGCCCAAGTCTACTTCATGGAGGTACACGTTCCTAGTATTTACAACTTGTTCTTTCCTGTGCACTCGGTCTTAACCTTCTCATTTTTTGGTTTCAAATTGTGATTCATGCTTATTCCACCCTTCGTTCAGTTCCCGCCCAGCATGTTGCAAAAGTTGAGCTTAATTCTCTCAGGGATCGGGCACGCCGTGACAAGAATAAGATAGAATTCCTCAAGGAGAGGATCCGAGCTGAGGGTCATTGGAACAGCAACTTGGAGCACTAGTCGAAGAAATTGGAGCGCATGTATGAGGCCGAAAAGACACTTATGGAGAACTAGGACTACCAAACCCAACTGGACGTCGCCAACGCCTCTTATGAGAAGGGGTAAGAGGCGATGATGAACCTAATGGCCTGAGCTGCTCAAGAGTATGATGGGGGTTGAGGGCTTTTCATGCCTGACTAGGAGGTCCTCCTTCAATGGGACGACGTGGTCATGATGAGGGATGCTAGCACTCATGCCAAGAGGAATGAGGATATCCGTCTAGAGGCTGCTCGCTCTCGCGCTAGTGCTGCATCCTTTGCTCCCCCATCTTCCCCCAAGCATCCTCAACTAGACCCTTTAGAGGATGATGTTGTGGAGACCTGATTCGATGGTGATGTTGATGATGATGATGATGATGATGCACAAGCCTAACTTCCCCCGTCCCCATTATTTCGGTCTTCTCTATCTCATTAGACTTTGCTCTTGTGAGCGAGTGGTTTTCACCTTGGGCTTTTGAGCCAAGGTTGTATGGATATCTTTTCACTTTGCTTTATTTAGTTAGAACTTCTGCTTGTGTGGTGTAGCTTCTTATCTCGTTTGCACATATGACATTCCCTATTTTCCGTCGTATCTTTGCCTTAGTTGCTATCATTATGTGTTGATATCAGGCATTGAAGAACTTATGTTTGCTTGTTGGGCTAGGGTTACTTTCCCTCTAACAGCATTGAAGAGGCTTTGCCTCTGTCCTAGTGAAAGGAGGACGGTTAGCTAAGTATAACAATGTCGTACATCCTTCCCTTAACCCTTGGGGGATGGTGGCATTGGTAGTGAGACTGAAACCCTGCCTCCCATAGCTTATCATGATGCCCATGGGTCCATCTTGGTATAGTGTTTAACCAAACTGTCATGCTTGGCTAGATCCCTCGTTTGAGGGGGTAGGATGAGCTCAGATGCAAGGTTGATGTCCTATCGTTCCCATTGCTAACCATGGCATTCGTGGGTTAAGTTCAGGCACTAGCCAAACGAGCTAATTCTGGCCTTAGCATATCATTTAACCAAATTGTCACACTTGGTTAGGCCCCTCATTTGGGGGGGGGGGAGGTTAGGAAGAGTTCGAATACAAGACCAACGTCCTGTTGTTCCCATTGCCAACTATGGCATTCGTGGAATAAGTTCGGACACCAGCCGAATGAGCTGACCCTTTCATCAGCATCTCATTTAACCAAACTGTCACGCTGGCTTAGACCCCTCGTTTGACGAGGTAGGACAAGTTCGGATGCAAGACTGACATTCTATCGTCCCCATTGCCAACTCTGGTATTAGTGGGTTAAGTTCGGACACTAGATGAAATAACTGATCCTTGCGTCAGCGTACCTTTCTATTTGAATTTGTTGTTAACTTTTTATCATTTTGTTGGACCTATCGTCTCTCTTTATACCCATATGCCCCCAAACTTAATGACAACAGAGAAGAAGAAGATTGAAGGGAATTACCATTCATTAATATGCATAGATGACAAAATCGGGGGCCAGCCGAACGTACAGGTAGTGTGCTAGTGTGCAACAGGCCTTTCATTTACACTAACACATGACCACTTCTACGCACATCATATGTAGCACCTCCTAAGGTTATCGGAGTGCCATGTCCTTAGTATCCTGTCCCCTTGAAGGGTTGAGAGGAGAAACGTTCCAGGTCATACTTCTTCGATGATCATGTACGACCCTTCCCAATTGGGTGTAAGTTTCCCTTTGATTGCCTCCTTTCTGGTGGCGTCCATTTTCCGTAGGACCAAGTCTTCCACCCTTAGAGATCTTTCTTTGAACTTATGATTGTAAAATTAGGCCATTCAGAGTTTTGTGATCTCTTCTTTGAGATAGGCATCTTCCCTTACCATGGGCAACAAGTTAAGTGCATCCTAAGGGCATTGTTGTTAAGGTTCTCTTGGAAGGTAAAGATACGAAGGGTATGTATAGCAACCTCAACTGAAAGCATAGCCTCGGATCTATAAATGAGCATGAAAGTGGATTCTCTAGCTGCACTCTTCTCGGTTGCCTGACTAATCCATAGTATAGCTAGGAGCTCATTAGTCCATAGCCCCTTTGCATTGTCTAGTCTCCTCTTAAGGCCATTCTGCTTGTTACTGGATTCAGCTTATCCATTCGTTATAGGCCTAGTGACGGCTATGATCCTTGTTTGATGCCGTACTCGGCACAATAGTCATGTACCTTGTCGGTATCACACTGTCGGCCATTATCGAATACTGTTGCTCTTGGGACCCCAAACCTTTTGATGGTATTCTTCCATATGAACTTGTGGATCTCCTTCTCAGTGATGGATGTTACTGCTTCTGCTTTCACCCACTCGGTCAAATAATCTGTCCTATTGCCTTTGGGAAAGGACCTAAAATGTCCATACCTCACCTTACAAAAGGCAACGGGGAATGCATTGTTATCAACGAGAAGAATGGTTGGTGGTATAGGGTGTAAATTATTGACATTTGTCACATTTTCTAACCATTTCTATTGCATCTAACTGGAGTGTTGACCAATAATAGCATGTCCTCAACGCCTTTGCTGCCAAGTTTCATCTCCCAATGTGCGACCCACAATCCCCTTCATATACTTCAGCCAGGATGTTCTTGCTTTCTTCCGGTGTGGTGCACCTTAGAAGGGGATGTGAGAAGGCCTTCTTATATAGCAGTCCTTCATACAGCAAGAACCATTTAAATATCTTCTTTATGCGATCGGCCTCCTTCGGGTCTTACGGTAGGGTTCCGTCATGCAAGTAGCTCATGAGGGGCTCCATCCATGTCTCACTCCTATCAATCCAAACTAGCTCCTTAGCATCATCTTGTCGGTTCTCTGATCTTGGTATGTTTTCAATCTAAAACATTTGGAACATGGAGGATTTCTCCTTTGCTTTGGCCGAGTAGGCTACCGTGAATGAATCATGAGCTTCGTACTTGCCTTTTACTTGAATTATCACAAGTAGTGAGTCGGAGAAAGCCTTTAAGTATACATTGTAAATTTCCATTCCAGCCAGCAAGGCCTCGTACTCTGCCTCGTTGTTGACATTTTGAACGTGAACTTCAATGTATGCTCGTACGAGTGTCCTTTAGGTGATACCACGATCAGCCCGGCTTCACTCCCTGCATTGATTGCCGATCCATCAACATGTAACATCTATGCTATGCTACTCATCTCTTGGGGCTCATCTAGGATTGAGCATTCGGCAATGAAGTCAGCAAGAGCTAGGGCTGTGATGACTCTTCGTGGTTCATGGTTGATGAAGGGTGCTAACTCTACGACCCATCTTAACATTCTTTTGAAACTTCCATACTTCTCAAGAGTGTTTCATAAGGTCTTATCAGTTAGGACAACAACGCAATGTGACTAAGAGTACGAACGCAGCTTCCGACTTGCAATTAGCAAAGCATATGAAAATTTTCAATGAGGGGGTAGCGCTGCTCGGTCCCTCCTAAGACGTGGTTGACATAGTAAACCGACAGCTGCTGTCTGTCTCTTTTCATAAGCAGCACTGCACTCATCGCATGGTCAAAGACGGCGAGGTATGCTAACAACAGTTCCCCTGTGGCATGGCTTACCATCCGAGGGAGTCTTCCTAAGTATTCCTTGAGGTTTTGGAACGCTTGTTCGGCCTCATCATCCCAACCAAAGGATGTTTTCTTTAGGACTTTGAAGAAAGGAAGGCACTTATCCATTGATCTCGACATGGACCTTTTAAGCGTGGTAAAGCAGTCGGTGAGCTTTTATACTTCTTTCACAGTTGTTGGAGACTTCATGTTCAGCACCGCCTTGATTTCGTCAAGTTTGGCTTCAATGCCTCTTTGATCGATCATGTACCCAAAAAACTTTCTGGACATGATTCCAAAGGTGTACTTCATGGGGTTGAGCTTCATTTCATAATGCCTTAGGATCTTGAAGGTCTCCTCAAGGTCTGTCACATGATTGATTTCTTTGACACTCTTCGTGATCATATCATTGATGTATACCTCTATTGTCTTCCCTATGCGTGCAGCAAAAATTTTGTTCACAAGATGCTGATAGATAGCTTTGACATTCTTCAACTCCAATGGTGTCACATTGTAACAGTATGGACCATTGTCAACAATGGAGGCCAACTTCTCTTGATCTTCCCTAGGCCTGTTGAACTATATTATAATTCTAGGCCTTAGGATTCCTCAAAAAGTACTAAAATAGCAAAGTAATAGTACTAAAATATGCAAATTCCTCAAAAAGTTAGCCATGACCTAAATTATAATTCTAGGCCGATTGAATGAGGTAGGATCAGATGTAGCCTACATATGTTGATATATACGAAGACAATGTTGCACATCGATGAAATTGTCTTAGCGGTCAAAGGAGGTAATGTTAATAGCAAAGTTGAAAATTCTCAGTCCAGTTGAGCTGTAATGGGATGCTTGTTTGATTTGTAATGATCACCAACCTTCCTTTTCTTTCTTTTTTAAGGTTTTGTTTATTTATTTTTTCTAATTTATTCAACATATAACTAGTTTACTATTTTATATTATTGTGGGGGTTTTTTTTAAAAAAAAATTTGGACTATTGTGAGACATCCTCTCTTTTTTATGTTCGGTCATTTCCCTTTTTTTTAATTCATTTTGTTACATTTGGGTTTCCTTAATTTTATAAATTTTTTTGATCTTTTTCTTCATTTATTTCTTTTATAGATTTTTTTTTCATGTATTCAATGATATAACAAGTTCCTTGTTTTATCATTTCAAAATTATCTTACAATTAAGTTGCTCCAACTCACTTCCCTCACAAAGATTACACCCCATCCAAAGTTTTTCTTGTGCAATTTTACCTAAAAACTTCTTAGGCAAGATATCACCCCAGCTAACCCTTTTGTTTAAAGGTGAGTTCCCCCAATTCTCTTATTTCACAATCAATACCGTGTCCACAAGGATTACAAGAATATTAGCAATACAATCTCACTTGAGTAAAATTGAAAGCACTTAGAATATTTCTTGGATGTGCTTGCGTGTTCACTCCTTATCTTCACCTAGGTCCCCTATTTATAGGCCTCTCAGTGCAATGGAATTGTTGGTGATAAAAAGCTAGCCATTGGAGTGACAGAGACTATGCTGTTGTGCTTCTTCTCTTCATTCAGTATTCTGATCAAGGTCTTTGAATGTTAACTGCAATTTTGCTTTTTCTTCTTTTTAAACGGTCATTGTCAATTTTGGCTTCTCCCCGTTCAAAAGGGCTTGATTCAATCAGCATTTAAGGCTCCAGCTATTGCATTCCCTTGAAAAAAGACAATTGAAACTCTTTCATAGTCATGACAGTGACATTTTTAATTTCTGACTCTTTGTTTCTGTTGTACTTTTCCTTTTCTTAAAAACTATACACGTTTGTTATCCAGGACAGAAAAACATCTGAAATTGATCTTTATGCAACAAAAGACAATATCAGCTTTATATTTGTAATTGCATAAGCTTGTTTTTTCAAATTAATACATCCGAAAATTAGCAAAATAATAATCAATTAAATTATTCTTAACTTAATTGCGTCTACTAAGCATATTTAGCATTCACCAAATCTTCAAAACCAAAGAGTATGTAAACTTGAGAAAAAATGTAAGTAAGAAGTAAAAAGCCATTTCATGCCATACCAACCCAAATTTGAAGTATGCATACTATTTTCATGATAAACTTTTTTGAACAAATGTGCAACAAGTTTTTTTTTGCAATTATGCTGCAATATTTCGTTGGTACACTTTTGATTGTTTAACATTTTTCGACACCGAACTGGGAGTCTTTAACAGGTTCCTTCGGTCCCTTTGACATGTTTTTTGTTTAGGGACAATGAACTACACTTTGAAGCACATAACACAAAGCAAATTTGAAGTATTACGATATGCTTATCATATATAGACATATATTCATGTTCAAACTATGTTTAACTCGAATCAAGGAGATATAACATGTCATATATGTCGAAGCTATGCAAGTAAATAATATTATGCATGACCTCACTTGGCTTCTTTAGCTCAATAAATACGATCAAGCATATCTCTCGTATGAGATTAATGCTCAAACAATTAAATCATCATTTAATCAATGAAGAAGCCACATGAGCACATCTAAACTACCTAAGGAAGATCCACGTCAAAATCTTTTGATTGTAGGTCAATGTTAGAAAATTTTGGATGCATGTCAGCTGCATTGAGTTCAAACTCAAAGTCCAGTGCAAGGTCAATGCTTTCTGGCTTAGTCAGTCACACAATGATATCAATCAACACAAGTACATTGCGAGGAATACTTCACAGCTTTATACGGAAAGTCTTTACTTTAGAGTCTAGTGGCTCAAAGTATTTAGCTTATGACATGAAGGTTATATTGACAAGGGTATTTCACTCTTGATTACATGTGTCAAGGTCCATCAAGACAATATTCAGAGTCAACGAGCTTAGAATCAATACAACTCATTTACCTATCAAATTAAGAAAACTAAGCACCATGGATCTATAAACTCAAAATTTCACAAAGAATATTATGAACATATTATCTATAATTAATAATAAAAGGAGACAAATAAACATGTTATGTAGATTTGCCACTTCATGTATCATTACCTTTAATTGGTTTGACATCATCAAAATCGACGTTACATTATACCGTGACCGTCGTTGCTACCGGCGAGTGCTGGTGCCACTGCTTGGCAATCATCTCCCCTAGCTGATTCATTGTTGTTAAAATTTCATTGAATTTTCCTGTTAATATTTGTCAAACACATTAATAGCAGTATAATACAAAAATGTGAACAAAATCAGATCAAATATGATCAGAGTTCATTTAATCCGATTCGTCTTGGATTGGATTGGGAAGAAACATTCAACGCCATCATATTGAAGTTGGATAGGACTTTCGGAGGTAAAAGTTTATTGAATTTGAACTCAGATAGCTCAGACCATAGAATAAGATTGACCATGTACTGGCCAGCTTTGGAAACGAGGAGAATCACGGACCCTGGTCCAGAATATGCCCTTTTGCTGCATGAATTTCTTGAAGCCAATGGACATAATAACCAATATTAAAGCCGCACAGAATCATTCTTCGACACTCACATAGGCAAGTAAGGGATTTGGAAGTTGCCAACAATCTACCTTCGTTGGATTTTTATACCAGAGGCTTGAAAGTACTACACTGAAGTTTCAAGGGAACGGGAAGTAACGAGAAAGAAGAAATGGATTACCCGCTTCCTTATTTCTCTTTAATTCTGGTAAGACTATAGGTCATCAATATTTATAGTTAAATCTCCTGTACATTAAACCAAATTTCATTTTCAAGTTTGCCATGTATGTCCAAGACTCCAGTGAAATCTGCCATGCCTGCCCAATAAGAACTATGGTTGGGACATCTTATGCTCATAGTTTCTTTTAGCATCTGCAAT